>CAUYON010035341.1:0-55144 GCA_963573935.1 Arctocebus calabarensis
TTGAGGTTGCTGTGAGCTGTGACACCATAGCACTCTAACAGAGTGACAAAGTCAGACTATCTCAAAAAAAAAAAAGAAAGAAGAGAAAAAGGATTATATCATCTTGTTTCCATGTTATTTCCTTTGCTCATGTGTTAGATACATTATTTTTTTTTTATTCTAGTACTTGCTTTTGTATTCACAGTTCACCTTCAGGTCATACTTTACCACATACATATACAATAAAAAAACCTTATGATAGGGTAGTCATATTTCCTCCCCTCTTGAGAAATTATGCTATTGTTGTTACGCATTTTAACATACACAGGATGTCCATAAAATCTGTGTGCAATTTACTATTCAACTATTTTAAAATTGCACACAAACTTTACATCCATCCTGTGTATACATACATATAGATGTATGTATGTATGTATAATACATTCATTTTATTTTTCTGTTAACAGTCAATTACCTTTTAAAACAATTATATTTTGATTATTTAAATTTTCACAAATTAGAAAAAGAGCTCATCTGCTTACCTGTGTTTTTACCATTGCTGATGCTCTTAACCTCTTTCCTGATAGGCTAATTTTCTTCTGTTTGAAGGACTTCCTTTGACCTTTCATGGGGCATGTGTCTACAGCTGATAGATTTGGTAAGCTTTCAAATATCTGAAAAATGTTTTTTTATTTTGTTTTTTATTTGTTTTTTATTTTATTTTGTTTTTTATTTGTTTTTTTCATTTTAAAAAATCTCAGGGGAATGTACAGAATTCTATGTTGACATAGTTCTTTTCTTTTGGTACATAAAAGAAATCTGCTTATCTTTGTTCCTTGTCTTTTTTCTCTGGCTGCTTGTAAGATTTTTCTTTTTATCAATGGTTGTCAGCAAATTCGTTATGATGTGTTTTACTGTATGGCTTTTTTCAGGTTTCCTGGAATGTACTGACCTTGTTCTAGCTGTGATTTTATGGCTTATATAAAATTTGGAAAGTTTTTAGTTATTATTTCTTCAGCCACACCAACACTTCTTCAGAAACTCTGATTACTAGTATATGCTGTCCCAGAGTTTGGTGATACTTCTTTAAAAATTCTGTTTTTCTTTCTGTATTGTTTTAGATTATGTCTTTTTCTCTACCTTTAAATTCACTAATCTTTTCTTTGGCAATTTGTAATCTATCTTCAATCTTATGCAACTGGGTTCCATCTGGTACTCCTTCACTGTGACTCTGCCTAGAAATGCTGACGGCAATATGTAGGCCTTATGTTTCCCATCTCTCAGAGATCACTGTCCTTCATTCCCTAATGTCAACAGATGTGAAAACAGTTATTTCATAAATTATTTCTGTTTCTTATACTAGGTCTGTTTATTGTTGTTTCAAGATGGTATATCTGTTCCTTGTTAAACTGTCTTAATGGGCAACTGCTACTCAACTAGAACTTCAAGACATAACCAGTGAAATTAAGAAACACTATTCCCCCCCCCAAAAAAAAGTTGAGCTCAAACTGAAATCTGTAAAAGAGTCTACCTTTCCTCTATTGCCTTTAATAGTACAGGAGAAAATTACACATCCCATAAAACAGAGGGAAGTTCCATTGATCCGAGTCACCTTTCTATTGCATATCAAAGGTATGTTCCTGTAGAATGATTGCATATTTCTATTTCTGTCACAAATAAAACTCAGTAAGTTAAAGGAAGAACTTCTCACATATTCACAGATTTCTTGTTTAGAAAGACATCCAGCTTGACACCCACTCTCCTACAAAGCTAGTTAATGTCAGCAACTTAAAAACACTGCTGTTGCCAAATTACCTGAGAAAAAGGAGAAAACATATTTCCCCAAAATAAAGCTTTCCCAAGTCAACGTAGTAAACCCTGCTTTTAATTTACAAATTGGAAGCTCTAAGGAGACTAAAGAAAAATTACTGCCTACTTTGGGACTATATTCAAAGCTGATAAAGTTGATATTTATTGCTTTGTTCTATGGTTTATCTTTGTTTTGGCAAAGGAATACACTGAAACAAAATGCCTACATTAGAAAAAGTAAAGTGTAAATATAGTACTAACACAGAGATCACTAATGTCATATGAGTGATTTTTTTATGAACTATTCCCCAAATTTTTATGACCAAGGTAAAACATCATAGGGATTACAGACTCTTGATTTGTACCTTTACTGAGCAAAACAGCAAGACTAGATTACTATCTAGATATTTAGTCTGCATATATAAATTAATCTATCTATAAAATTGCTAATATTAGACTTTTTTACTTATTAAAAATGGCGATTTCGTATGGTTCAACCTAATAACAAAGAAATCATCTCTGCTTCTATAGTGTCCTTTGTCTAAAGCATGTTAGTATGATCTAATTTGTGATACAACAAATTTCCTCAATAGTATGTCAATTTATAATTATATAAAAAAAGTATGTCAATTTATGATACAGCAAAATTCTTCCAATAAACATCACAATTTCTCTATTTTTGTTATTCCATGTAGTAATATAGGTAGGAAATGTTACCAGGGCTAAGAGTACAGAATTTGGAGTTTTTACTCACTTTACACTAAGGTTAAATAAGTCTTCAGTGTTTCAAGCAGGTTCCCTATTTCTTCCCCCACAAGCCACCCTCTCTTTTGACACATATGCAGAAGAACTTAGTTTACTCATGAGCAGTATGTTTATTATGGTTATAGGACTGGAAAGGGAGTGGAGACTCCTTGCTAACCATCCTGCTCTCCCACTCTTTTCTGAGACAAAGTCTCTTTCCAATTTCCATCATTCTTTGTCTACTATTATTATAATTTCCAGAGTTTGTAAATATCTGCTTCACTTGATCCACAGATCCGAATACAACAAAAGAAAACATTTGCAATGTTTGTGAAGTTTGTATTAGAGTTCTACTAAAAAGCTAAACAATCTTCTGTGTACATGGGATCCATATCTATGGGTTCAACCAACCACGCAGCAAACATTTTCAGGACAAATAAAGGATGGTTGCCCTTGTACTTAACATGTATGGACTTCTTTTGCCTTGTCATTATTCCTAAACAATATAGTATAACCACTATTTATATAACACTTACATTGTATTAGTTGACTTAATGTGCTTAGGTCATCCCCAAATAATGCACCATAAAGGGCTTGAGTGTATGTGGAGTTTGCTATTCAACAGGTGCCCTGGAACCATTCCCCCACACATACCAACAGAGGACTGTATTTGAAAATACTTTCAGAAAGATATTTCTAAAGTCTTCATTTATGCAAAGTCTTTAAGTTGAAAAACAAGAGGTGATTTTCAATATGGTTAACTTAAACAAAAACTTCCTAGCAGCAGGTAAGGTATACTTGTGTTGTAAAAGGTACAATACCTTTTCACAGGCTTCAGTAAAGGAAATTGGAGAGAAAGAGAGTAATAAAGTCTTCTTAATAAGGCTCTAACTTGCAGAAATGGTGCGACAAATGGGCAGGTAAAGGCATTCTCTTGAAACTGGTGCCAGAATTGCTTTTGCTAATTGTATCTCAAGCTTTTACTGCTCTGACCCAAATGCACATGTTTTGCATATTTAAATGCTTCAGACATGTAACATACTGGCATGTCCAGAACTCTCAATCAAACAGCTTATCTGTATATGTAAGAAAATGTGACTTTTTGCTTTCTGTACCTCTACTGTCAATGTAAAGAAGCAGTATAAAAATTATCACAAAATTATCCTCCTTAGATAAAATTTTACCTATTAAATTATATTTATAGTTATATTTCACAAGATAAAAACTATTAAGTCTGTCACTTAGATAAAAGATATTTACAACATGATCAGAATCACATAATCAGAATAGGTATTTCCATTATTAATGCTAAATACTAAAAAGGTTTATACATTTTACTAAAGTCCCAAAAGTCCAATATTTGAAAATATGCACTTCTGAGATAAGAAACAAACACATATAATGATGCTTAAGTGCATATGTTATTTGACAGCTTTTAACAGGTCTTTAGCATCATTTCATAACATGTGTTATAAGAGCAAATATTGTTCTGTATTGATATCTTACATTTATCAAGTTGGGAGGTAGGTTAAGAACTGAAACCCAGGCTTTTTCATCCTTGTCTCAATGCTAATCCCTCTGGAATTCAATTGCTTTAAAATGAAACATATTATACATAAGTCCTTACTTAGCATCATCAATAAATAGGTTATTGGAAACCTGAAACGTTAAGCAAAATGACATATAAGGAAACCAACTGTACCACAGGCTAATTGACATAAATAAAAGTTAAGCTCTTATGGCATCTTTCTGGTGACAAAAACATCTCCAAACTTCTAAATGAAAGCCCAAACCACTTCTAATAGTAAACATTGAACTAAAACTAAGCTGTACATACTTTTTAAAGAGACTATTAGAAACAAGTAATAGAATTAATTACCCAAATTTTGGTGAACCAGTGAGTGATGATGGTTATAGTGGTGGTGAGATAAATCAAGGAATAAGTGTTTGCACAGTAAAAATTGTAAAGAGCAGCTCCTATCCCAACCAAGTACAAAAATAATAACACGTGATGGGCTTGTTGAGTATTTTCATACAGTATCACGTATTGTCATAAATGATGATGACAATGTATAATCACATATTTTTATGATTTATCATGTAGTTGAAGAATTTTTATTTTACAATAGTTTGAATCTACTCATTCAGAGTCCCATGTGGCTAGAGCCCATCCCAGCAGCTCAGGGTGCGATGTGGGACCCAAATCTGGATATAAATTTGAGGGTCTGCTGTATTTCATCCCATTGCAAGGTTCACACATACACACATACACACACATATACCACACACACTCTCACTCACAGGGAATGCAATTTAGACTGCCAATTAACCTGACATGCATATTTTGGCATGTGGGAGAAAACCTAGGTACCCAGAAAAAATTCACACAGACATGAGAAAACATGCAAACCCCACACAGGTAGTGTACTGGGAAGGAAGAAATTTTTTTCTTGTCAATTTTATAACAAAATGATGTTGAATTAAGTGACATAACTAGAGGACCTGCTGTATTCCATATTTTAATTAGAAACCATAGAATCATGAGTGACTATTTTTTTTTTCAAATTGTCTTTAATCTGTTTCTTTTTCAAGTCCTCAACACCTCACAGGTCTGTCCTGCTTTTCTGTGTTAGAAAGCCTTAATTAAAGGTCTCCTGTGCTCGAAGACGATTCACCCTCCACTCCCCTCCTATGAACCTCCTGTGGTAACACTGTCAGAGGGAACTTTCTGAAACGCAGTTCTCATGGTGTCATTCCTATGACGGGAAACATCTCATAGCTAGCTACTGCCAACAGGTGGTGATTCTTAAACTACATACCTGGAGATTTCTGTTGCACTGAGAATTGGCCAAAAGAATTTAGGGTAGCTAAAATCAAATACCTTGTGATGTCATATACATGTTAATCACAGGAACAAGAAAAATTAGATTGACAGTTGTAAATTTTTGCCCATATCTTTTGCTTAATTATTTCAGATCTGTTACTATTACAGACCTAACAGATAAAAATAACAAAACAGACTTAACAGACCTAACAGATAAAAATAACAAAACAAAAAGCAACATTAATTCCGAGTGAAATAGGCTTAATTCAACAATTCGTTTTTTTTTTTTTGAGAGGCAGTGGAAAACACACTAAGGATTTTTATCTCATATCACATATGGGTCATTTTTTTTCCAGTTCATATGATAGTTAAATTATGCTTTAAAAATCTAGAAATTAACAATTCTACATTCTCTGCCTTTGAAACCATTTACATATTACCCTTCTGTGCTGCTGTTGGCAACTTATGTCACCTCTTTATAGTTCAATGTATAACCATCCACTGAGACACCTGTCCTATTTTAATTTACTTTTTTATTAAACATCTGTCTTCTAAATCAGTGAATTTGCTGTGGGCAGAAGCAATAGACTATTTACCTTTAAATCACAAGGGCCTGACACATAGTAGGCACTCTACAAAAATGCACAAGAACCAGCAAGTTCAACTATATGAGAGAGCAAGACTGCCAACTATTTATTATAGTTGTAGAGTTTCATAACTTTAGAGCAAAGTCTATAAAATTTCCAGTATAATATATAACACAATATAAAAATAAAGTCAAATAGTTCTACAGTTATTTTAATTCATGCTTTATAATATAGCAGGCAAGATAATAAGCTGAATACAACAAAACTCTATTTAAAACATAGGAATTTTCTTAAAAACATGCAGTACTCAGAGGCATCAAATTAAATTAAGGATTTAGTTTATCTTAAAGAATTGAATTACAATTATAAAGAATTTTTAATTCTGTGAACATGAACTAAATAATAAATATTAAATTGTCTATGCCTCCCATATTAAAAGGTTGTATTTATTTAGCTGAATGAACCCAACTCAGTCTCCATAAATGTTAGGGCTTACACATAAAGTTAAAAAACAGCAAAAAACCAATGTAGCTGCAATCATTACTTCATTGTTGCAAGTAAAATTTTACAAAAAGAAAAGTCACCTGGAATAGTTTTCACAATAAAAAGTGCAACTATGAAACTATACCAGGAAAAAAAAAAAAGAAACTCTGCCGGGAGGTTTTTCTTCAAGTGTAAAGGTATTTTCTACGTTAGAAATAGACTCAAAAATTTATGAAACTGTTTATTATGTAATGTTTTCATATTGTTTTGTTTGGTTTTTAAAGTTTTGAGCCCACCAGATATTCTCTATCAACTTAAGTACTATCACTGCAGGAAAATAGTCCATGGGTACGAAATACATAGCATAAGGAGCCAGAGACATACTTACTGTGTGCTAAGGCTTACGCTTTAAATGTCTATTAAATACCTTACTCATCTCAGATTGATTAAGGCCTATGACCTATGGACCAGCGGTAGTGGTTGCTTTAAAAGCCAGCATTTAAGATGAAATCTGAATAGAGCATATGAAAGGAACAGAACAATCTGAACTACTTACGGCCAGCAAGCAGGAACTGATAATACTGAACAGCATCTGCAGCCAGGAGCAGAGGGTGGTTTGCATTGAATGGTGGCTGCAACTCATTCCATTGAGGGGTTCTAAGGAAACAGTAGACAAATATTAATATTTAAGTTAATAGATGGGATATAAATCACCATGACTGTCATCACTGATGAACACTGATTTAAACTCACACTATTTTTGCGATCATTAAAACGAATGCACTGAAACCTGAAACACAGGCCATCTGCTTAAAAAGAACAAAAAGGTGGCAGTGTTTCATACAAGTAAGATGGAGTCAATATTAGCTTAACAGCCGAAGGCCCTCCAAGAACAGACAAGACATTCAGAAGATGAAACAGAAGTGCACAATTCAAATGTTACAATTAAGTAGTTCTAATTATATGTAATTTCTAACCTCTTTATTCTTAAAATATATGTATTTTTAAAATAAAATGAAACAGGTAAAAACAGTTGAAACAGCTGAGTAACTGGATGACTTATGGATCAAATTAGCATCTGATTTTTAAAGCAAGTCACTATTTCAACAATGATTGCACAGTAATTTTAATTAGATCTGCCCACTCCTAAATACGCCTGATAAATAGGATATTGATCAGATCAACCCAGCACAGTAAAGTACTAGTAAAGAATGCTGGAGCCTCCAAAAATCAATGTAAGAATATTTTAAAATGTCAAAGGACAGGGATCATTCTCATATCCATTTTTGTCTGTTTCCTTCCATACATGTCAGGAGCAATTTTTTCTCTCCTGACAATGAACTATATATTAAGCAGGTTTTATTCCAGGTTTCATCTATCCATCTTTGTGCTAGCTCATAAAGAATTTAATCATTACGCACTTTTAAGATGAACTCTGATTCTTTAATAAACATTTCTACAATGCTTAACCACTGTATCTTGGGAAATTATTTTAAAGGAAATCTTCAAGTCTATTTATATTAGTTTCTATGCCCCCTCCTCCCTTAATGGCTGTCTATAGCTACTCTATTTTAGTGAGCACGAGACTGCAAATAGGGAAACACAAAGGTACAAGGAGAAATACGTTCACACAGAGGTATTCTCCAAGGGATACACCCAAGGCAATTGAAAATGTACATCCACACATAAATCTGTACATAAATGCTAATGGTCACTAAAAAGTAGGATTGTTCATCAACTAAAAAAAGGACAAACAAAATGTGAATAACCATATAATGGAACACTATACGGCACATAAGCGAATGAAGTTCTGATAGATGCTACAACACGGATGGACTTTAAAAACAGGGGAAGTGAAAGAGGCCAGACACGAAGGTCATATACTACATGATTTTTCGGAGGAAAGACCACGGTAGGCAAATCCACAGAGACAGGAAGTAAATTCCTGGTTGCCAAGGGCCTAAAGGTTTGGAGAAAATGGGGAGTGACTGTTATGGGTATGGAGTTTCTTTCCAATTTCAGTAATGAAATTGATTGTACTGGTGGGTAAACAACTTTGTGAAGTCACTTTCAATGGGTTAATTGTATTAAGCCAAATGAAATGTAATTTTCCTAGATGAAAGAAGTCAATCCAAAAAACAAAAAAGTACATACTGTGTGATTCCATTTATATAAAATCCTAAAAACTATAAACTAATCTGTAGAGACAAAAGTAGAGATTCCAAAGGGGTGCAGAGAAACCTTTGGGAGTGAGGGATATGTTCACCATGTTAATTGTGAAGAAGATTTCACAGCTGTAGACATATATCAAAACTTATCAAATGGCATACTTTTAATCTTTCATATGTCAATAAAGCTCCTACAAAGAGAAGAAAGGAGATACTACCTAACCAGAGTCCAGCTGGCGCGAGGTGATGTCATCATTTCCAGTGGAGTGTCATCACTAATCTTGGGGGCAGTGCTGAGGGGGCGGGGCTCCACCATATGCTCCACTAAGGTCCCATAGCAGCTGATAATGTACAGGGACTCAACTACAACTTGTTTCGATTGGTCTACAAACAGAGAAACAGAATCTGGATGTGTGATTTTGGCATAAAAGAAGCACGGCATAATTTTTACAAGTAATAAAAGTACAATTACAAGTAATTATTTTTTGATATTCTCCTGAGGCTGATCAGAGAAAATGCAAAGACAGGAATTTTTTTCATATAATGCCCTTGCCTAAAGTTTGCCTCTTATAAATAAATGCTAATGAATATGAAAATCCCTATGCTATTAAATATTTTCAAATCTTTTTTTTTTTTTTTTTTTTTTTTTTTTTGGTTGCAGTCGTCATTGTTGTTTTTTGTTAGGTGGGCCCGGGCTGGATTCGAACCCGCCAGCTCAGGTGTACGTGGCTGGCGCCCCAGCCTGCTGAGCCACAGGCGCCGAGCCAAATATTTTCAAATCTTAAGCAATTTATTTCAAGAATAACTCTAGCCAAAATTTTAATAGACTGAAGTTACATTTTACAGTCATTTATATTTTTCTACCATGCAATTTGTCCTACCTTATGATAAATAAGTGATAGCAGGTAAGACTGACCAAAAAGGCATCATACATTATTTACACAGGATATACCAAGTCAACTGCATGAAACGCTGGTTGTATGCCTAAATCAGCCTATGTCACGTCCACTTTCTGCCAGAAAACTTACATTTAAAACTTAAATTTCTGGGTCAAAACTAATAAAAAAAAAACACATGATGTGTCAATGTAAGTTCATCAGTTGAAACACACACTGTGGGGTGTGTGTGTGTTGATAACAGAGGAGCATTTGCATTACTGGGGATAGGAGGAATATGGGAAATCTTTGTAACTTCTACTCAATTTGGCTGTGAATCTAAAATGGCTCTAAAAAGTAAAAGTTTATTTTGTGTGTACACACACACGCGCGCGCACCAGGATCCCATCCTCCCCCAAATCCTCTTACTTATTTTCTTTCAATGGGATCACTAGCCCTTCTGTGGTAAATGAAGATTAGCCATACTTTGAGAAGTCAGGTGCTGAATATGTATCTAATCAACTGACTTCATAAGTAACACACATGTACTTACTACCGAAACAGGTTTAGTCCTCTATCTCAGATTTTACACTAAACCTAGGAGCATAAGAATCACTCATGAATGCTGAGTGGGTCACCTTATCTCTATGTCAGACGAGTCAATTACAGCTGATTTGAGAAAATGGCTAATGACCAGCCAGTGGGACATAAAGGAGGAGCAAGTTAAAAGAGTAATTAGAACAGAAGGGAGAAGCATTTGAAATCGAGCTTCACAGAAGTTTTTAACAGTAACAAAAAGTCCTTTCGATAGCATCATTAAACGTAAGGAGGTAACAAAAAAATAAAGATGGGATAAGGAAATGGAAGCCTCGCATAGTTTACAGTATTCTCTCCCACTTAGGTAAGGAACCGGCTGTGCCTGAGATCCTATTACCAGGGAAAGGGCCACTGAAAGCCGATAACAAGGGAAAGGCTGACGTCTGACTGCCAGGATTAAGCATAAAGAGCTGTTTTGCCAAAACAATACAGCCTGTGGAACTCACCAGAAGTGCCCCAGTAACAACCCAGTTTGTGACCTACTTTAATAATTACTAAAATAATAAGGGGGAACTCACAACTTGTTCAAAATTATAAACTTGGTTGATAAATGGAGGCATTCTCTTTTATACAGAGACCATAAGGGATCACATCAAAACTAGACCATCAATCACATAAATATTTTAGGCATTTTAGTTTTTTTGTTGTTATTGTTATCTATTTTAAGACTGAGTCTCTCTCTGTCACCCAGGACAGAGGCATCATAGCTCATAGCAACCTCAAACGCCCAGCTCCAGCGATCTGCCTACCTCAGCCTCCTGAGTAGCCGGGAATAAGCATGTGCCAACAATTTTTCTATTTTTTAGTGAAGGCAGGGTCTTAGCCATGCTCAGGCTAGTCTCAAAATGCTGTGCTCACCAAACAAAAAAAAAAAAAAAAAATGCTGTGCTCAAGCCATCCTCCCATCTCAGCCTCCCCGAGTGCTAGGATTACAGGTGTGAAGCACTTTGTCCAGCCCACGTTTTAGGTATTGATCCTAATGATCCAAGCAAAAATTTAAAATATAACTTCAGTAGTCCCCAGCTACATGCAGTTCAGTTTCAGTTATCTGGTCAACCTGAGTCTGAAAATATTAAATAGAAAATTCTAGAAATAACTCATAAGCTTCAAATTGTACACTGTGTACCATGATGAAATTTCACGCTGTCCCATTCTGTCCCACTCAGGACAGCAATCATCCCTTTGGTCAGTGTATCGACACTGTGTATGCTACCAGTTGACTATTCACTTATTAACCATCTCAGTTATCAGATTGGAAAAACACAGTGCTACACAGGGCTCAGTATTATGCAAGGTTCCCACTATCTACTGGGGTGATGGGATACATGCCCCAAGGACAAGGAGAGACGACTGTGTGTCATTTCAAAGGAGCAATAGGACCACAAAAGCCGACCCTTATTTCTCAGCGGTAGGCTGTTTTTTATCATGTTTTTAAGACATGGCAGAGTGACTAGTATTTTTTAAAGTTAAGATTTAACAGTAAAAAGTCTGGTTTCAAACTCTGATTCCATCATATACTAATTAGTGCTTTTACCTAAGGTATTTAAATCTCTGATCTCAAGTTCACCTCTAAAACAGAAATAACAAGGCTTTCCTCTCCATAGATGGTGGTGTGAAATAGCTTGTAAAAATATAAAAGTTATAAAATGGGTATGGAACTGACAGCATTGATATCATTTGTAGACTGTCACCAAACAAAACAAAACAAAATCACTCAATGCGCAATTCATTTCACATTTATAATGAGAGGACAGTTTTTCTTCTTGACTAGGCTTCAGTATTTGAGGAGAGACATGTTCATTAAGTGGAAAAACTGGTGTCTAAACCATTGGGTACAAGATTATTCTAGGAGAACTGTCATCAATTTTTGTTAAGAATCAAAAATTACACATGGAAAGTTTGAGCACCAGTAAAAATACATACCTTTTTCTCTTTTCAGACCTGCATTATTGGCAAACCAAGACCTGGATGTCCCAAAAATAGCAGCCACGCAAAACTCTCCGCCCATTGATTTGCTGGGTGAAATTTGTGGAGGAGGTTTAACTTTGCTTAAAAAATAAAACGACAGTAAAAAAAATTATCATAATGAAATGACAGTCCTCTAATGACAGATTTTCCTTTAAATTCTACCCCCAATTATTCAAATTCTCTTATATGAACATGCATTTTGCCTTAAGCAATAAAACTGGTAATGTAAGACTATCTTTTGGAATAAAAATAAAATTAGTTCAAAGTTCCAGAGTTTTGTCAAGATTATAACTTACAAAGACCAATAAAAACTAACTCCTTTTAAAAGTGCATGCTGGCAAAATCGATTCACTTCTTTTCAGATGGATAACATTTTCCTGGAGATCTTAAAGTGGAACAATAGTACTAGCATAAACATCTCACAATAATAAAATGAATTATCATTTCATTTTGATAATACACAGTATGAGATTAACAATACAAATGAATGGAGACAGCATGTAAGAAAATGAGATTATATAAAATGAAACCTTGACAATGTTCTCAGCCTTAAAGCTATGGAGAATTAAACAATGTACAGGGAGACTATCTAATGATCTGTTGCAATTATATTCACTGATCACTGATCTTCCTATTGGTTGTTTCTTTTTCCTCTTGAATTTGTGAAAATGTCTTTGCTCAGGGAAAAAAGGCCAAAGCAGAGTTAAGTATCCATAGCCTCTCAAGGATAAATCCTTTCTGTTTCTCATATGTTTCTTGTTCATCATATAACTACCACTAAAAGAAATTGCTTTCCTCTTTGTTGTCTACAAATAAGCTTTCATATTCTCAACTTCTAACATCCATCTTTCATGTTCTTTCAAATCGTATATTTCTGTTCTCTTTTGGTATATCAAGGACTTCTCCCTTACTAGCAATTTTGCCAATCACTTTCGATAAATTATTTTCTATAATTCATAGATCAGAAAATAACCTTACTGTGTACTGATCAAGATCATAGCCCAGGTGATATACAATAAAAACTAGAGCGCTAATGCTCCCCTCTGCTAGTCAGTCTTCAATGTCAAACATTATTTCTACCTTCTTTTCCCATTTTGTTTCATCTCTTTTTCTTTTAGTAAAGTACAGGGGGATAGAAAGAGATAATTTTGGAGTCACAAAGAAACCTGAATTTGAATGCCAGTACTGCTACTATTAGCTGTTACACTTTTGGTTAAGTTATTTAACCTCTCAGAGTTCATACTACTAATATACAAAACAAATACAGTAATGCCTAACTCACTGGGTTATTTTAAGGATAATATTTTTTCTCAAAGTGTAGTCCCTAGCTAATAGTACCATGTGGGAAATTTATAAAAATCCAAGCAAATACTAATCAGGTACCATCCCAGACTTACTAAATCAGAAACTCTGGTACTGCAGCCCACCAATTTGTGTTTTGTAACAAACTCTTCAGGAGGTTCTAATGCCCAACTTTGAGAACTACAATATTAGGCAAAGCAAGTAAGACTCCTGGCTTGGCACCCATAGCACAGTGGTTACAGCACAGGCCACATACACCGAGGGTTGCAAATTGGAGCCTGGCCCGGGCCAGCTAAACAACTGCAGCCAAAAAATGGCCAGGTGTTGTGGCGGGTACTTGTAGTCCCAGCTACTTGGGAGGCTGAGGCAAAAGAATAGCTTGAGCCCAAGAGTTTGAGGTTGCTGTGAGCTGTGACCTCACGGTACTCTACGGGGGTGGACATAGTGAGACTCTGTCTCAAAAAAAAAAAAGCAAGTAAGACTCCCACGTCAGTCCTTTACCACGTTATAGTACTCAACAAATGTTAATTCTTCTGCATAGCCCACAGCCCTCAGACAATTTCCAGAAAAAGTCAGGCTTTGCTTTAATAATCTGTTTCCCAGTTTTTTAAAACTTCAAGAGTTTCTCAGATATCTTATTTCCTGAGACTTCTGTTTTAATATCTTCCTTCTAACGAAAGTGAAAAGTCTGGATGAGAGGCTACCGTTACTGGTCCTTTCAGTCTTATAACAAAATCTGTGGTAATGTACATTTCTGTATATGAAAAAAAAAAACAACTTTTCTTTCCATCATTAACATTTCTTAAGCGCTTCATTTTGTTCCCAAAACAAATAACTTCCATGCCTAAAATATCAACACAAGTCACAGTCAGACTTGCAATGACAGAATTAAAGAAATGGCTTTTTAAAAAAAAACAAAAACAAAACAAATTTTCCGTGAGGAAATGAATCTGGTTCTACAGTTTCCTTTCATCATAGTTGCATCTGTCACAACTGCAACAACTTCCAGAGAAGAAGACTCTCCTTTGCCCCACACCTGAACAAACATGGACCTTCCCTTCATATCTGGGTCACTGGCATCAGAACTGTTCTTTCTGTTTATGATGCTTTCTGTTGTGTTACCTTGGAAAACTATTATTTCCATCACTGAACTACTATCACTGAACTGACAAGTTCCTACAACTGGTATCTTGGAAGTACTAGAGGTCATTTTGGAGGAGGAGATAAAAACAATTCTAGAATTTTTTTGAAAGTAGTTTGAAATTGTGTGACTATGAGCTTTTAACTAGAATCATCACAGCTCGGCGCCTGTGGCTCAATGGGCTAAGGTGCCAGCCACGTACTCCTGAGCTGGCGGGTTCGAATCCAGCCCGGACCCACCAAACAACAATGTTGGCTGCAACCAAAAAAATGGCAGGGCATTGTGGCAGGCACCTGTAGTCCCAGCTACTTGGGAGGCAGAGGCAAGAGACTTGCTTGAGCCCAGGAATTGGAGGTTGCTGTGAGCTGTGGATGCCACAGCACTCTATCCAGGGTGACAGCTTGAGGCTCTGTCTCCAAAAAAAAAAAAAAAACTAGAATTATCACTAGGGAACAATGACACCACAAGGTACTAATAAGCTTCAGAAGGACAAACTCAAAGCTCTTTGTAAATTACTGGATGCAATTTTTGTTGTTTTTAAATCATGTGGTAAAAAGTGAGCATGGCACTTTTTAAGGAAAAATATGGTTCTTCTAAAGCAACGGTTCTTAACCTGTGGGACCCGATCCCTTTGTAGCAATGAAAATACATCCTGCATATCAGATATTTACATTACGATTCATAACAATAGCAAATTTACAGTTATGAAATAGAAACAAAAATAATTTTATGGTTAGGGGTCACCACAACATAAGGAAGTGTATTAAATGGTGGCGGCATTAGGAAGGTTGAAAACCAATGCCTAAAGTATGCATCCTAAACAGACGTAAAAATAACTGCTTCTAGGTCACATGGCCATTTTTTATCACAAAGAGTAGAAAAATGATAGGTCATCAGTTTAGTCTTTGGACATACAAAAATATATGGTCTGTTCACTAGCTTACAGTCTAATTAGCCCATGCCAAAAGCTAAAATCTCTTGCATAGATATGAGTTACACACAAT
This sequence comes from Arctocebus calabarensis, assembly GCA_963573935.1. Taxonomy (NCBI): domain Eukaryota; kingdom Metazoa; phylum Chordata; class Mammalia; order Primates; family Lorisidae; genus Arctocebus; species Arctocebus calabarensis. The sequence continues at coordinate 15,482 of CAUYON010035341.1, forward strand.
TCAACATTGAACACACAGGTAAAAAGCATCAGCACAGTGTCATATTAAATAAGCTCATTACCTCCTTCAGAGAATAAGTATTTTATGGTAAGAGTATGCTTAATGTATGTAAGGAATTATCATTTTATTATTACAGCCCAACATTTCTTCTTTTTCCTCTGATAGGACCTTAATAAATGTCATTAGTAAAAGTTTGTGTTTAGTAAGGAATCAAAGGAGTTTTCATCCTGAAAATAATTTGCTACCTGCTACATGACACAGTGTTGCATGTCGGGTAAACATATTCATATTAAGTTAATTGTATCATCAATTTACATCTGGAATGACTATGGCATTTAAACAAAATGGAAATGTAAAAAATATATACATGTGTGTAAGACTGGCAGAAGAATAAAAAAGGAAAAATAATCTAGTTAAAAGAATGTTATTAAGAAAATATTTTCTGTGTGATATAGCCAAAGTTTGAAATTTTAACGTTAGCTCAGTTTGCCTTTCATCCTAAGTTTTAAAAAGACCAAATCCAGGAAATCTTGGTATAAATTGAATGGTTTTTCTACTAAAGGGTGCCAGCAAAATATTATGTATGAACTTTTCCACAATGATCCAGAATATTTCTATCACAAAACAGCCTTTTCTTGACAAATAGATAAAATACTAGAAATGATACACATATAAATGGAATAAAATAGTGCTAGCATCATAGGACAAATCAGGTAAAGTTAAAGATCAGTGACCCAATCCTTATAAGGGAAGCTCTTCGACACAAAAATTTTTTCTTTCTTGTTCTCAATTATCTCAATTTCTCCTCTAAAACTAGTCTTTAAAAATCTAATTAGAGAACATTTACAAGTCTAAAAAGAATTCCTCCATAGCACAACGAAGTAACTATAGTCTATAGTAAGTTATGGTATACTTTAAAATGCCTAAAAGAGTTAATGGAACTGGAATGTTCCTAACACAAAGAAATGATAAATGCTTGAGGTGATGAATACTCCAATTACTCTGATTTGATTAACATACATTAATGTATATGTATAATATACATTAATATATTATATATAATGTATTACTATACATTATAATCAATATATTTGATTATATATTTATCAAATAAATAACCTACATCCTATAAAAACACCTATTATATACCCATAATAATTTAAAAAAATATTTCTCTGGGTGTTTGGATGTCTTCTCTAATTCATTTCTTAAGTTAATACAAAGATAGGAAAAAATTTTCACTTTATATTGGTGTCCAGAAGTATTCAGTTCTTTAAGTGCAGAAGAATAAAACAACCCGAGAGTTCTAATGGACCTCTCCTTCAACTGATTATCACCTCCTGCTCCTTACTCCCCATAACTTTTCATAAACAACTCCTGGTTCAGCAATTTCTTTTAAAATTTTGGCTCACCTTTTGAGTGAAACATAATAGAAAAATGAAATAAATGGAACTTTTACCATGTCTGGCAAAACTATGATCATAAAACCTCATATTTAGTAAGCTTGATACAAATGAACATAATTGAAAAAAATACCTATAAGCCAATGAAAGAGCAGAATAAACAAGGTGCTAAAGTTAAAAATCAGGGGTTTACACTCTTTGTCACTGCTTCTGAGGAAATGCTTAACCATCCAACCCCAATAAGAATCATTTTCATTGCTATCAGAAGTTGTAGGGATAATAACATTACTAGACCCTCAAAAATATTTACACAGGCTATTCAAGTTCCTCATTTTTCTTCCATTGGCCTTTATTATGAAATCCAATCAGATCAACATATTGACTTTCTCTTGACTATTTTTTTTCTACACTCAATTGCAAACAGAAAAAAGAAATACAAATCTCTACTAACGTCTGCTAAAAATGTATAGGGCAATATTCTCCCTCTGGATAATTTTGCTATGTTTCTGGGTATCGGTGGATGGTATGATAAGCAGCAATGCGGTCCAGGGCCTTGTTAGGAAGGGCACAAGCATGAAAGAAGCTACCAGGAGGTAGAAGCACCATTTCTTTCCTTTTCTAAATCATAGGAGAACAGTCAATATTTGAATTGAAATGTAGGAGAAAATATTGACTGAAGAATTTATAAGTGGTATAATGGCTTTCTGTTAAAGAAAAAAAAATTTCTTAGAAGTTTTCTCTCCCTCCTCACTTTATTTTCTAAAATGAAACCTAAGAGGGGAAACTGAAAGTATTTTATTTTAAATAACTAAAGATATAAAATTGTTCTATTCTGCCACAAATTATTCTTAAAAGTCTAAAAGATCTATCTAAATGTGACAGGTAAGAAAAAATTCTCCTGCCCAGATAAATTTCACCTTTTGAAAAATGAAATTATAAAATTTTTAAATATTCTCAAAAGAAGAAAATTAACTTAAATGAACTACAGGTTGTTCCAAAAGATTCCATACATAGAAAAGATCAACAAGCTTATATTGCAACATTATCTTGGAACACCTTTAGCATGAATAAGAGAAAGACTTCGTGTGTGTGTGTGTGTGTGTGTATAGAAAGGGTGGCAACACAGAGAATATTTTGTAAAATCTTGTAATTAATATTTTATAAGTAAAAGTACATTTAGCTATGATTTCCCATTTTCCCTATGTATGGTGACTTTTATATTGATCAAATACTCTTAGAGAATGCCAATTAAAATTTTAAATATAATTTGATATGTAAATTTTCATCTTCTTTAAATTTAACCTTTATACACATATGACACAAAGACATTTTTATGAATAAGGGATGTATTTATATGTACTACCCATTGTCCACCTGTTATGCATATATTTTTGTTAAGCAATTTAAAAATAACAGTAGTTTGAATACAATATTCATACACATTAGGAGCTAAGTAAATTCTTATTACTTATGTGTAATGGAATTTTAAAAATTCAGACTGGAATTATTTCTCTTAAATTCCTATGTTTAAAAACGTATGCTACATGTGTAATGCTTTCATATTATTTTATATGGTCATTCAACTCAAATATCCTTGTTAACCTAGATGATACATAATGTTGGGGAAGTCTAAGGTGAATAAAATGTTAAACACAGCCTCCTTTCCAACGAGCTTATTTGGCTATCAAAGGAAAAGCCCTTTTTTAAAACTGACTCATCTTAAAGTGCATGAAATAAAACAAATTTAATAAAGAATAAAGCATTAGCAGAAATTGTAATATATTAAAAGCAAACTCTTAGTTATGTCTTGTACTTGAAAATATTTTTAAAATTGTAGGAAATTTGTACTTCATATTAAGAGGAATTATAAAAATATTATTGTCATCCAAAATACATATATTACTCTACAACTGGAAATACTACACACATGTTTATTTAGCATAATGTTTTATTTCAGAATAGTAAATAAAAACCGTTCTCTGGTTGAATGCTAAATACTAAAAAAATAGCAAAACTATTTAAAACAAAGGAGTTCTTAGAAACACCATGGAAGAAGTTGTCAAATTTATATTCATTTTGCTGCCTTAATTTGAGGTTTCATTAAGATCTTAATGGAAAAAACATGGACCACTGGTAAAGTAACATTTTAGAGGAGGACCTTTTAGTCTAGTATAAGTGACTAAAAACGAGTTTCTTGTGAGCTAACGATGGCATCAAACAAACCACAAAGCAGTCTTCTAAAAGACAGGCAATGATTTAAAAGTCTACTATATTTCTTGTATCCCTTTCTTTAATCTGGCTCTTTTAATCTTGTTTCAACCTCAAATCATTTCTGGTTGACAAGTGCTTTTGCTTAAATGTGAGGAGCACATAAGCCGTGGAAGGAATGAACTTTTCTTATTTAACATACAACAGTTGTTACTCCATCTTCATGCAGAAACTTCAATCTTTATTAACATACTAAAACTCTTTTCTTTTTAGATTGAGGAATTTATCCCAAAATGGAATTTAACTCTAAATTTAGACTACAAAGAAGTTTTGTTGTATGTTGAATGTGGCATTAAAAATTCATTACTGTCAGCTCCTAAGATTCACATATTTTATTTGTTTTAAAAAGAACTCTGGTTAACAAAATTAACAAAAATTGACTTTCATGAGATTTATATTCATATACACCTTGAATTTGTTTAAAATAGTTTCTCAAACTGTGTCCCAATTATAATATGGCACTTCAGGGAGGAAAATTTTATGTTGATTTGGTTTATATCACTTACTCTTAAATGGTAATGAAATTTTCAGATGTTCCTGTGGCATGTGATCACTGAAATTAGTTTGTATCGAATAAAATTCATCAAACTTAAACAACTATTTAAAGATTTTTTATCCAAGAGAAAAAAGTCTGGGATGTTCATTCTAGTGTAACAGAACAGTGTGAACAATTCCCAGGAGCAGTTGTGAGAACTACACGTATGTGCAGAACTCGTTTAGGTATTCTGCCTAAATTGACAAAATCGATTGCCTTAACGTTTCTCGAAACTTCCCTTGGGCTAACGTGCTCTGATAAAAGCAGATCTAATTTAGAAGAACTTCTTTTCAAACATGGTATTTCCCCTGAAACTAGAAAACAAGCAGGGCTAACAGTAGCTGATATTTGCTGAGCATTGATTATGTGCCAGGCGCTGTGACGTGTAAGATAGACTGAGGGGCGTGTGTGTGCGTGTGTGTGTGTGTGTGTGTGTGTGTGGTGTGCATATACCTGAGTTCACTTAACCCTCATAATGAACTCAGGAGGCAGTCGCCTTTAATAGACTAAAAAGAAAAAAGAAACAGGTTTTAGAAAAGTTCCTCAAGTTTATATTGCTAGTAAAAGCGTGAGTTGGGATCTAAGATCCAGGCAGTACGATTCTGGAGCCTCAGCTCTCAATTATGAAACATTTTATACCAGACTGATTCTACTTTACATCTTTACATGAAATTATGAAGTATACTCTATTTATTTTCTATGATCATCATGCTTAAGACTGACAAAGCTATATCCTACACACTGTTTTAAAATAATTTACTAGATATTTAAGTAACAGTGAGTAAATGCTAAAAATTCAAAATAATAAATTAAGGAATTTTATGTGAAACTTCATCATCACGTAGCTCCTTATATACTTACACTATTCAAAACAGAAGTAACTATTTTCCCTTTAGGACCAAATAAAATGCAGTAAAACTTTATGGGGCATTTTTGTTATACCTTAAATATATTTATACTTCAAATTAAATCATGTCTTCAAACATTAAGTATGACATAGAGGGAACGCCTATCACTATAACACTCAAAGCTTTAATCATGAGTGTTAGCCGTGTTGTAACATCCACAAGCATTATGAGAGGATTCTTCTATTTTCTTTTTAAAAAACAATCTTTTTTTTTCTTTTTTTACTTTTCAAGGAATGAAATAAAACAAGAGACTGCTTTTTTAAAGCTTAATTATCGACATTCATGTTCCACCTCCAAATTATTCAGTAATTTGGTGCATCTATCTGTGATCAGGCCATGCAACTGAAAACAAAACTACAAAACAAAGTTACTTTTTGAGAGTACAGCAAATGAATTAGGCATGCGGGACTGAACTGGAACTCACCATGGAGCTTTTATGGAAAAACACCCCGCTCCAAAGAGATAAGGCCTTCATGGAAAAGGGGGGAAAATGCACAAAAAATTAGAGAAAAACTCATTGAACACTGACAAACACACGTATATCATACGATTATAGAGTGTGGATAAAAATAAAAATAACTGAAAAATTAGTAAACATTTGCAATTCTGCTGTATATACTGTCTAAAATAACCAGTAAACAGAATGATGTGTAATAACAAGGCACTTAATTTTCATAGTATTGTGGATTTTAGAATTTTCTCTTTCTCCCCCTTTTCTGGAACACCCCTGTGGTATTACTAAGTTAAAAATAAAATAAAATTCACTGCTGAGGCCCTTTAAAACAAAGCACAAGTTAAATGAAATAATCAAATGTAAAAGAATGAGATCAATAGCAACTAACGTGGTTATATGACACAAAATGTTTGAAATTCGCTAAACATGGCTGCATAAAAAATTGATATAACATTGGTTGCTGTTCACTGGTTGCAATCTCAGAGCCACAGAAAGAAGGCACATATTTTTCAAGCTGTTTACTTCTAGCAGTGTATTGTTGGTCAAAGGAATAAACAACAAGTATAAGCAGCATATATGATTTATCTTTATTTTTGGTCAGATTCCAGGAAATCGGCATGTCTGTTTAATAGCAGTACAAGAGATTAGCTGCAGCTTCCACTGCCTGGCCTGTCTTTGGCAAGGTTGGTATGCAGTAAATTAAACCAACAATTGCTTGTCTTAAATACAACTGGGGACAAAAAATGAGACTTCAATGTTAAACATAATTATTCCTAAAATTCATTTAAGATATGCTATGCATAATTTGCACCACAATGAAGACTGAGAGGTTTAATTATATCTAAAACAAATGGTGCTGTAACATCTGACATTTGGAAGCCATATATATAGATGGAGGTGGGGACCAGGAATAGTGGCTCACACCAATAGTCCCAGCACCTGTGGGAGGCCCAAGAGGAAGGATGGCTTTGAGGGCAGGAGTTCATGGAGTTCAAGATTAGATCTCATCTCTACCAAAAAAAAAAAAAAAAATTAGCTGACCATGGTGGTGTGCACCTATAGTCTCAGCTACTCCAGAGGGTGAGCTAAGAGGATCCCTGGAAGTTTGAGATTATAGTGAGCTCTGAACAGGTCACTGCCCTTCAGCTTGGGCAACAGAGACCCTGCCTCTGTCTCTTAAAGGAGGAAGAAAGCACATTGTAACACGCGGTAGGTTATTTCTTTCTTAAAATTTGGTTCTAGGAACACTAAAAAAAATCATGCTGATTTTTATCAATTTCCCAGTAAACTGTGTATATTTGACCACAAATTAAAACTTAAGGAAAATATTTTCATAACAGTAAGTACAGTTTTGAAGCATGAAGCACATTAATTACAAGGAGGGAACTGAGACATATCAAAGATAATAACTGGGAGAAAGTGAGGTAAAAAGAATAGTGAGATGGGGGGGGACTTTAAAGACAACATCAGTGCCAAGCAAGGATAGCACTTTCATAGTTAATGGTAAGAACACAACCAAGGACATGATGTCAACATCCACATTTCATTTAATATAGTGGATTTTGAATGTTTTGTGACTATGATCAGTAGAAATACATTTTAAGGTGCAAATTGGTATGAACATGAATATACTCAAATAAGAATGAAAAAATAATCTGGGGAATGTGGCTTTTATTTGCAATAAGCTTTACTATTTTCTATTTCAACGTTCTGTAAACATTAATGTTGGGGTTTAGTTACAGCACAGTTAAGTGCATATCCTAACACGGTCTGAGTGGGATCTGAGATGCCCTGTTTCCAACAAGCTCCTCGGTAATGCCAATGCTACTGCTTTGCAGAACCACTAGCAAAACTGCATTTTATACTATTCTACTTCATTAGTGAAAAAAATGTTGATCACAATTCTGTTATCTGATGTCGTAACTGGCTAATTACCTCAAAAACAAAATGTTACTTGAGCTCACCCTGCACTTTGAAACACATAGATTAAAAAAACTGAGACTACCTGAAGATCCCAACCTCTGCAAAGTATAATGATGAGAAAATAAAATGTCCAAGCCATTTTTATACGTCCACAAATACCTCTAAAACAAAGACATTTATGTTGCCACACAGTACTGATCTTAATTTTACTTCATTAGACAAGACACCTGAAATACCCAACCAGTTCCAAAGATTCTGACAGAAGTGCTTGCACTCTGGAGCTCCGGACTTCAGTGCTCACTTGTGTATATTGTACCTACACGGGACAATCGCCCATCTCCACGCAAATATCAGAATGCAATTGATATAAAGAAGTTAGTAGTTTTTATTTAGTCCTTTATGGCTCCATTGACTCCCAAAACTAACCAAACAAAAATGAAACAAAATCTTCAAAAGTTCAAAACCTTTCTAAAATTCGAAAGACCGTCTGATGTTCCCCATGTGTTGAGCCAACAAATACCTTTTTCCAGGTTTAGGTTTCCTTTTATATAAAAAGGAAACATATGGTTAGCCAAACAAATGATATCAAAATGTTAAAATCGCCTAGATTTTCCTTTCTAGGCAGTAATATGTTGTCAACAAGATTTCTCCAGCCACTTCCTTGCCCCATGATCCCAAAATGCACTATAAAACTCCAGACCCTGTAGTTAACAGGCTTGTACTTAAATAAATAACCTCACTGTCAAGTTTGAAGACAATAAGCCTCACCATTCACAATACAACCCACTTGCCTTAGTTAAAAGTTACCCTGCTTCATTCATATAAGGATCTGCTAGCTAAAACAGCTCAAGGAGAAAGAAGAGGGTTGAAGAGATAAGGTGAGATCCTGGGTTAGAATGGCAGGATCACTTGGCATCTATCCAATGAGTACTCATCCATTTCTTGCCTAATCTTACAAATTAGACCTCTGCCATATATGTGAGAAAGCAGATCCACAAACTCCAAAGAATTGTAGGGATTGGTGTAATTACTTTTTCAGCTGTTCTTTTGAAATGTGCCTGGTTCATCTTTTCTAAGTTGCAAAAGAACGAAAATATAAAGTCACAAAGTACAAATCCATGATCCAGCTGTCTTCACCTATGACCTTCTTTTCCCTTCTAAAAGTCAACAGCTATAGTTTTGCATTGAAGTGGGTTGGGGGTGTGAACGAGAGGGAGGAGACAGAATGGGAATGCACGTCAATGAGATACTGTCTGTATTAACAGACACAGCTCAAATGACTATCCTCAAGCCTGAAAAATCGTGTTTTCCTATCACTATTAAGTTTCAGTAGGCCTAACAATCCTGCCCTATAAATTGTGTTCGATTTGTCACATTTTGAGCTTGAAAAACCTCAAGAAAAATTGGTCAAGAGACTAAAAATTCAGAAACACTGTAGATTTATTTACAGAACACCATGTAATAACCTGGCCATTAGTTCTCGAAGGGTTTCTTCTAGAGACACTCAGAAAATAGGAAGAAATTATGTCTTATAACATATCACGATGCTAAGTAAATTATTAAATTCCGATCCATTTTGTTGAATGCCATATAACACCACAAAAATCTTTGGTCTTACTGAATGAAAAAAGGTAAATGTAAAGACTGTTTTTAATGAAAGGAAAAAAGTAAAATTAGATTTGACTTGAAATCCTCAAATCCTCTATAATCTGACTCTACTGATAAAATGTATATGATTCTATTTAATCATTTTCGGAGTTAAATAAGAGTCTAATAGACAAATTTGATAAACGTACTCTATATATCCTGTTTTTAGGTTGATTACATCCTATGACAATTCAGGTACTACCACACAAGAAACATGAGAATGAGCCCACATAAATATTAAATGTACTGAATAAGAGATATAGTGGGAAAAAAGCTATATAACATTATCTGTAAAATACTAAAGTAGTATTTAGTATTATACTAAAAAAATACTACGTTTTTTCGGAAAATAAATTCTAGGGACTCTAGTGACTTCTAAATTCTGTGTGCCCTCTGTTAAAGGAACACCTGAAGTGAACTCACATTTCCTGCGTGCATATTTGCAAGTTATTCCTAATGTAATTTCGAAGTTCTACTTTGAATTTTTAATTAATTTAGTTTTAATTTCTCCCAACCAAAGAGACCTATTGTTCTGGTGGTGCTCAAACCATCAATCTGTAGGGTAAACCGAATCCAAAACAGATGATATAGACATTATATATGAGACACACAAATTTAAATTATAAACTCAATATCTAAAAGATTTTCATTATGAAAACAGACACGTTCAAATTCTGCCATGTGTGACAGAAAAGAGACTAGCATATGAAATATAATGTCAAACTTCTGTAGAAATTTATGATTGCTGACTTTAAATATGATATATAATAGACACCATCACCACCAAATTCTCAGATTTATGACAAAATACAAAAAACTGTTCCACTGATTCAGCACAAAACTCAACTCAAACTTTGGTAAATATATTGCATGTGTGGTCATATCCACATATATTCCAATAAACATATATTGTCCATTATTTTATATGTGGAATCAAACATCCATAGCTTAGCTATGAAGAACTCCTAGTTACATAAGACAGACATGGGAATTAGAGAATTACCACATGCTATTTTATCTGGTAGGTCTTTCCTATTTTATTCTTAAAACTTTGCCTATAAGGTTTAGTACTCAGGCCAGACTAATATGAGACATGGTTGGACATATCTAATTAAAATAAGGAATAGAGCATAAAGCCTACTATATGCCAATGTTATTTACTCACAAAGCACAGTCTGATGGCATTTGGTCTACGAATATTAATATCAACTGAAAATGTTCAAATAAATGCTATTAAATGCTTCCATTTAGTATTATTTAAAATCATCTGTGTTTTCTAAATGGGGCTTCTGCTTATCAGCAATGGCCTAGAGATGCCCAAAGGATGAGGCTTAGAAGTGAGGTTACGAGTTGGTAGGGGCCATGGGCAGTGGCTCACACATGAAATCCCATCACTCTGGAAGGCTGAGGCAGGTGGATTGCTTGAGCTCAGGAGTTCAAGACCAGCCTGAGACCCTGTCTCCACTAAAAATAGAAAAACTATCCAGGTGTTGTGGTGGGTGCCTGTAGTCCCAGACACTCAAGTGGCTGAGGTAAGAAGATCCCTTGAGCCCAAGAGTTTGAGGTTGCTGTGAGCTATGATACCACAGTACTCTGTCTATGGTGACAGAGTAAGACTCTGTCTTAAAAAACAAAAGAAAAACAAAGTTGGAACAGCACATCTTTTGGGTGCGGGACAAAACCATAACAGGGACTCTACCTAATAAATGCAAAAATTGTAACCTAATTGTACCTTCACATTAATCTGAAATAAAAAAAAGAAAGAAGGTCAGCGCCTGTGGCTCAAAGGAGTAGGGCGCTGGCCCCATATGCCAAGGTGGCGGGTTCAAATCCAGCCCTGGCCAAAAAAAACAAAAAAAAAAAAAGAAAAATGGATAAAGAATTGGTATTAACGTATGCATGAGAAGGCTAAAAGATTATAATTCATATATATAAATTTTTCTTTATCAGATTAAGAAACTAACCTAGGATGGACTAGTGAATAGGAGGCAGAACTTAGGTGAGAAGCTAGGGCCTTGGAATTCCAATTCAGTATTTTTCCACTATATTATCTAACCTGTTTCTAAAGGGTGGAGCTCAAGGTTCATAATACTCACCTCTAACCCCTCAGAAAGGAATGATTAAGATGTGAATAAAGGAAAAGAATGGAAATCTGCTTTCATTTAAGAAAAAGGAAAGCTATGAAAGAATAAATTCCTACATTATTTACTTCACAAAAAAATGGTCATCTAGGTCAGAGCAAGGAGGTAACTTCATTCTCAATCGTATTTTTTGCTTTAATGAAACTACTGGGACTTCTTGCTGAAATTTACTGTTCTTTGCTCATGTCTACAAAATAATGATTATATAGAAACAATTTCATAGTTAAAGCAGAAAAAATTAAGCACACTAATGAAAATTTTTGTTTTGTAAATTCTTACAAGGAAAGTATTTTTAAAAACTTAATCACTCACGTGATTCATTATTTTTTCACTTGATTAATTAATTCAACCAATGCTTACATAGAAAACATTTTTAAAAACTTGATTACTCACTTTATGAAATGCTACTAAAAAGTCCTTATTTATAAAAACCTGACATCCAAGACATGGAGTCATCCCTCAGCATGCACTTGCACTTCTCATGGCTGAGGAGAGCTATTCTGATTTGTATTTGATGAAAGCATGATCAGCGTAAGAAACTGGCCTTTCTAATCCTCTAGTCTGAAACAGGAAGAAAAGGATTCTGTTTAAATGGGTGACTGTTGAAGCCAAATAATTTCTAGCGCTTCTTTTACCTTCACCAATGTATACCATCATAGAGTTAATTGAGCAGCAGCTGTTGCCAAAACAGGCCTTCTTTCCTCCAAGTGTTGCTCCAAGGTATTGTACAAGAAGGTGTAAATACATCTGTCTTTTGCCATTTGTAGATCTACTGGCCTCATGTATGTCTTGCAGTGAGACAGATGGTCCCTGACACTGCACAGGCTTTCAGGGATATGTATTTGAAAAAATACCAGGGCAGATGTTAAATATGGTAAATACACGTTTTGTCCCCTGAAGGTTTAAGTTGAGGCTTCTGTCTCAATTTGGACATTTAAATATTGGATCCTAGGAAATCCTTAGAAATCTCGGCTCTAAAACTTTAACATTTTATGGTGATTTTATGCCTATATACAAAATACCTAGGACATGGAACAAACGAAACCTGATTTTACCTAACTAAGTATATAACGTTACCGACTATATTATCAGGTATATTGGACAGTCCTAGAATTTGCATGTCTATAAATGGGGTCAGCTCTGTTCTTCGTATATAATACATGTTAATTTTATTTTAAAAGCATTAGGAAAGGAGTTTCATAAAAGCAAAGTATGAGTAAATGAGAATTTCCAGAATGAAGAGATACATGAAAAATGAAAACCCCATTTTCTCATCACACGGGTGACCTTAACATAGCAATCAAATTTCTCAGTAAATACAATAAAATTTAGTGGAACTAATTAATGCAAATTAGTTAGCTGGAGTCTTGAGAACTGGCCACAGTAAAAAAAATTTAACAAAATAAATAAAGGTAGCCTTTATAATCTATTAATAATAGATAACCTAATAATAATAGAAGGAAATCTAATGAGAAGACATATTATCTGGGATTTGCTTTAAAACTCAGCATACGAGGCTCAGCACCTGTAGTTGAAGTGGCTAAGGCGCCAGCCACATACACCAGAGCTGGTAGGTTCGAATCCAGCCCGGGCCCGCCAAACAATGACATCTACAACCAAAAACAGCCAGGCGTTGTGGCGGGCTCCTGTAGTCCCAGCTACTTGGGAGGCTGAGGCAAGAGAATCACTTGAGCCCAGGAATTGGAGGTTGCTGTGAGCTGTGATGCCACAGCACTCCACCCAGGATGACAGCTTGAGACTCTGTCTCAAAAACAAAAACAAAAACCTCAGCATATGAGAAAAATGTAATTTCAGAGAATATATTTTGTTCTTACAAATCAAATAATACTTTTGATAAGAGGAAATATGTGTACATGTATTTTAATTAAAATGTTAAATTTTAAGATAATAAAACCACAATTCTATTCTGAAAACATTATGAGCAAATGGTTAGGGTAACCTATTATAAAAGAATGATAAGCACAGTGACACTAGCAGTTTCTGAGTATAATCCACAGACTCTTCAGAGGGTAGTTTAAGGGTAAGTATGGTCAAGTATAAGCTGTGACCATTATCATCAAAGTCTTTATTAGTCATTGTATATCCTTTATTTAACAGGAAGGGATTCAAGAAATAATCTGTGGGGAGGCAAGAAAGAATAGAAGACTGGGTAATTTGCACTAAAGCTCTGCCACAAGTAGAAAATTCATTACATGCCACAATTGTGTGAAATAAAAAAGTAACTAATAAAATACATTTTAAGATCTCTTGGTATTTGTACTGTGCCCATGTAAGACAATGTCCTTGTCTTTACAATTATACAGTGAAGAATGTAGGGATAAGGAGATATTAAGTCTGCAACTTATTCTGAAACATTTAGGAAAGAACTTACTCATTATTGTAGATGCAGACAAAGTGAGAGACTGTGAATACCACAGCAAATAAGTTAAACTATTAACATTTGGGAAAGTTGAGTATACAGGAACTCTTTTTGTTGATCTTTTGCAACGTTTTTATAGTCTGAAACTATGTCACACGAAAAAATTAAAATAGTGGGAGACGTATGAATTATTCTCCCTAAAAGTGTCAACCCCAGAGCATGCTAAAAAGAATTCTAAAATGTGGCAGAAATAAAATGGTTTGAAAACTGAGATACAAAGACTAGGCAATAATACAGTACAAGTTATCTTACACTAACATTAGTTTCAGAGCACACAAAATGACTCAAATTCCTAACATTTCATTAACAATTATTCTGTCTACAATACAACAGTATACATGCTCTAAAAAGCTGAGAATTGTGAGAAAATTTTAGAAAAGAAAAGGAATCATAAAGAATTTATCTAAGTTCACAAAAGTATGGGAGCACAGGAGGATGCCTGACAATTAATAGTTTCTATCTGTCCTAGTGGAGAGAGAAAGTGGGGGGGGAGAGAGGGGGGGAGAGAGAGCGAGATTTTTTTCTATTTAGGGAAAATTTCAAATACTATATACTCACTTCCTACCCCTCCTCACAAATAACTATGAATTAAATTCTAACATCACACCATTTTATGCATAAAAATTCAATCACTATCTCAGAGATATATTTGGCGAGGTATAATAGAAAAATAGAGCTAATCTTTCCATTAGAAAACATCATCGCTCGTAAGTTTAAAAAACAAACGAACAAACGAAAGCCTGAAACAAAGCACCAGAGTATGCTTTCATGTCTCCAGGAACCTTTTGAACTTTCTTCTTGTATTCCCCTCACTCTGAATATAAAATTAAATTACAGAGGAACGATTTTGAGGATGGTTTTACTTAATTTCAGAAAAAACAAGCAAAAATTTGAAAGTACTTTGTAGGACTGTACAATGCTGAGGTGAATGAAAAAGATACCATTATGTACAGACTGACCTCAGTAAGTGAAAAAAACATTCAAATTATGATTCGAGATTTAGTCTCATTTTTATTTGAGTCTATGTGTCAGGAATGTAATATGTTTAATAAGACAATTGTTACATAAATATAAGGACATAACCCCCTCAGTATTCAGAGCCACTATTATTAACCTATGTTAAAATAAAGAGACTAACAGAGAAAGAGAAAATTGAAATTCAGTTTAAAATTATAGTTATACTTGAACACAAAGAGTTAAAAATCTGAAATCAATTAAAAGATAATACAGGCCAAATGATCACTACCTTATAATATCTGATTTGGGATATACAGGGTGAGCATAAAGTTCATGTGCAAATAAATAGTAGTAACTACTTAAATAGCTGCAATTAAATAGTTCTAACTATTTAAATTATACACGAACTTTATGGCTACCTTCTTCCTTTTTTACCCTTAACATGCCACAAACTCAATTTTATTTCTGCATATGACAATAGGATCCCTTTCTACACAAACACTACTTTGTGGAGAGAGAGAGCCAACATCTATGTTAGGGGATAACCTAGAACACACAGGCCTTCTGCCCAAGAACGCTGAGTCCTTTTTCTCACAAAAGTGACTTCTGTAAACACATTGACACCGAGCACAATGATGATAAAATATATTAACAGTGTAGCCAAACAGTTTTATCTATTCCTTTTGTTGGAAAGACCCCAAAGATTATTTGAGGTCAAGACAGGGTTTTCTTTTGATTACTTTAATATAGAATTTTAAGACAATTCAAATTAGCTTAAAGACAGGGTTGCTCACTAAGGAAAGCAAATAATTTGCCTATAGACATACGTATTTTCTGGCACAAAATGAATTTTCAATGTTATTACGCAAGTGAATATCTAAAGATATCATATACATAGCATTTTATTTTCAGTAGCCCAATGAAGTGATAATTTTATATTCCTAAAAGGCAGGGGAAAAGTTTAAATAGCCAGTATGAGCACAAATAAATAAATGGGTCACCAAAAGTCTTTAAGAATGTTTATGACCAATCTTGAATAAAGCTCAAATCTTAGTTCTTTAGATTTTGAAAACCACCAATAATGTCACATTGTCCTAACATTAATGACAGATTATTATGTATAAATTATACCTAAATTTAGATGATGTTTTTAAGTATCAGAAATACAGTTGTCATTTAAAGTTCACTCCTTAGTATTTGTGTCTGTCAAAATTTAGGAGTCATTTCAAATTCTCATCGTGTTCATAAGAGCCTAGAAAATGAAACTGTACTTTCAGGCAAAGCCACAAGGTAGTGAGTTTAAGACTGAGTAGCTGGATCTGGTTCTTATTAGCTAATACTAGTTTCACAACTTGTCACTGCTTGGTTTTTTCTATGAATGTGTGTGTACATGGTTGTGTATGAGTATATTTGTGCAAGTTCTATACTTTGTACTTCGTCTGATGCCATTAAGTCTCATATGGGCTGGAAATGAAGAACATAATCAAAACCACACACAGAAAAACAGTTTTGTTTCTGTTCATTCAACGCTCTAAAACAGCTGTTAAAAAAGGAGCAAGCCTGAGGCCTTACCCTGTCCTTTTGGTGATGGTCCCCAAGGTCATTGGCTGCTTGATTTGTGCGAGAGGCGTCACCACCATCAAGCTGGGGAGAGGAGAAAGGCGAGGGTTGCCAGGGTTGTTGTTGGTAAAATTGTTGTAGGAGTCTTGGCTGTTCAGTTTCCCTGCAAAAAGAAAAATCAAGAAAAGCTATCACTGAGGAAAGCCTCCTATCTCTGATAGGGTTCAATGACTCCAGTAATCATTTTAAGAAAGGCACCAAACACAGAAGTGTTTCCAAGAGAATTATAGTTACGAGGATGGGAAGAAACCAGATTATTCTGGTAATACCAAGTGTGACTTGATTATAAACAGAATTCAGTCTTTGGGAATGGAGGGGTGAATTCTTTATCTTTTTTCTGTTTCTTTTTTTAATTTGAGACAGAGCCTCACTCTGTCACCCTGGGTTGAGTGTCATGGTGGTGTAGCTCACAGCAACCTCAAACTCCTAGGCTCAAGGGATCCTCCTGTATCTGCTGCCCGAGGAACTGGGTCTACAGGTGCTCACCACCAAGCCATGCTAGTTTTTCTAGAGATGGGGTCTTGCTCTTGCTTAGGCTGGCCTTGAACTCTTGAGCTCAAGCAATCCACCTGTCTCAACCTCCCAGAGTGCTGGATTATAGGCATGAGTCACCACATCTGGTCTATTCTTTATTTTTCGAAAAATAGTCAGTGTGGTTTCTTGCCCTTTTAGGTCACTGCCTCCAACAAAACTTGCTGCTTTTACTTATACCTTGTCAACTTCTGGGAAAAATCCAACTTGGTTTTTTTTTGGAGACAGAGTCTCCAGCTGTCGCCATAGGTAGAGTGATGTGGCGTCATAGCTCACAGCAACCTCCAACTCTGGGCCTCAAGCGATCCTATTGCCTCAGTTATTCTATTTTTAGTAGAGACAGGACTCTTACTTTTGCTCAGGATGGTCTTGAACTTGTGAGCTCAAGCAATCCACCGCCTCAGACTCCCAGAGTGCTGGGATTACAGGCAAGAGCTACCGCACCTGGCCCAGCCAGGCTTTTGATCGCGATTATGTTGAATCTGGAAGTTAATTTAGGGAGCACAGCCACCTTAACAACACTAAGTCTTACAATCTAAGAACTTGGGATGTCCTTCCATTTATTTAGAAATTTGTTAGTTTCTTTCAATGTTGTTTTGTAGTTTTCAGGGTACAAGTTTTACACTTGTTTGGTTAATTTATTACTAATGATTTTATTCCTTCATATACAACTTGTAAGTGTAATTATCTTAATTTAACTTTTCAGATTATTCATTGCTGGTATATAGAAATGCAGATATTCTTTGTACATTAATTTTCTTTTTTTTGAGACAGAGCCTCAAGCTGTCACCCTGAGTAGAGTACCGTGGCATCACAGCTCACAGCAACCTCCAATTCCTGGGCTCAAGCGAGTCTCTTGCCTCCACCTCCCAAGTAGTTGGGACTACAGGCGCCCGCCACAACGCCCGGCCATTTTTTTTTGGTTGCAGCCGTCATTGTTGTTTGGCGGGCCCGGGGGCTGGGTTCGAACCCGCCAGCTTAGGTGTACGTGGCTGGCGCCTTAGCCCGTTGAGCCACAGGTGCCAAGCCTGTACATTAATGTTTTATCCTACAACTTTGCTGACTTCTTAGCTCTAATAATTTCTTGTGGGTACCTTACGATTTTCTGAATACATAATCATGTCACTTTCAAAAAAGGGATTGTTTTTTTACTTCTTGCTTTCCAATCTGATGACTTCTATTTGTTTTATTTCTTCTTTCTTTTTGTCTAAGTGCTCTGGCTAGAACTTTAAGCACAATGTTGAATCACAGAACAAAGGCAAACTGTGACTTAATTTAATGTTTATGTTTGTATTAAGGATTGGGGTTCACTGTGTCCATTGATTTAAATATAAATGTCTAATTGTTCATCACCATTTGTTAAAAAGATTATCCTTTCTCTGTTAATTGCATTTCTGCCTTTGTCAAAAATGAACTAACCATATATGTATGGGTCTACTTCTGAAATGATACATGTATTCCATTGATCTATGTGTCTTTTCTCTTACCAGTACCATGTTTTCTTGATTATTGTAGTTTTCCAGTAAGTCTTACTACTTCAGAGATTTGTAGAGGAACTTACACACACACATAAATTTTTATTTTAACTAATCTCAATGAAGGTAACAACTTAAAATGGAAAGCAAAAGAATCCCTCTAAAAAGTCTCATGCATGGATTCAGGATAAAGGGAGAACTCACAAACAGCATATAATGATAGCTTCACTGGCAGTGAAAAGTCAAAGTTCCTTTTTTAAAAAATCCTAACAAGATGACAATGCTTTAGGAATTAGGATAATCACTTAAGCAAATGCTACTCCTTCCTTGGGCACAAATCTATCTTTCTACATTACTCTATGGAATTATCAAGTTAAACTTTGGCATGTGTTTCTTTTGCAAAGTATGGGGAAAGATAAGACATTCATGGAAACAAAATAAATCTTTATCATTCTATCCTCCCAATTTCCAATTCAGAATACACATTAAAATTAACATAATAGAAGCAATCTATACCTATCTCAGCATGATAAGAGACAGATTTTATAATATACATAAGATGTTTTAAAGTGTTTAATAAATTAAACAATTTTATACTCATACAACATAGAATCTTGTAGTAATAGAAAATATGAAGAGGGAAATCCCATTACAATATTATATTTGAGGAAGAAGAACAAAAAAAGGCCAATATAGAGGTAAATAGTTGTAGCATTCACCATTGGACAACTATGCTAATATTAAAAGTGGACTGACCATAAGACCTGAATGTGAAATCGGACTGCAACCTTAAGTATGTTACAAGCTAGTGAAATTCAAAAATTGTGCACACTATGTAGATTTCACAATTAGTAAACAAATATTTAAGTGCCGTAGACTAAGACAACAAACACGATCTAACAGTCTAACATCCACGCAACAGGAATAATTAGATGCTAATTGTTTAGAACAAAAAATAAGCAGATGTGGGAACAACTTCATGACATCGGCTTCGACAGTTGTACAAAACAGGCAAGAGAAGGAGAGAAGGATATTCTAGGCACGAAAGAGAGAGATATAAAGAGATGCTATTGTGTGAGCTGTCGTGAGGAATCTCTATCCTAGAGGATGGAGAATAGCAAGCAGTGGGAAGGTAAGTTATTTCAGTTTTAAAGGAAGCTTTCAATTGAGGCACAGGAATAAGAACTTAAGTTGTTCAGCACGGGGACAGTACAGATATTGAAATCAGTCACTAAACTTTTTAAATAATGGGAGTGGTCTAGGAAAATAAAGTGATTCACTGAGACGTTCCAAATGTATGGTTCAACTGGACATGACTTAAATTGCAAATCTATAGTTCTCAGCCTGCCACTGTGCTTATGATGTAATCTCCATCTGAAACTCAGCACGTCTGAGAGAACAAAGTAAGTCGTGTAGATTTCATACGCATGTTTACATTCACAGGGAAGTAGATACATTACATATTATTGGATATGACTAGCATTTTATAAACATAGCTGTAAAGAATTAATACATATTAATGAAATGGTCAATAAGGCTGAGGTTCAAGAAAGCAAGTTCCAAAAGAAAGCTATTAATTTTGGTAGTCTTCAACAAGGTGGTTTCAGTAGCAAGGTGGAAAAGTAAGATTGTAAGGGATAAACAAAGGACCTGATGACATGATAGACCAAGGGAATGAATACAGAACAAAAGACTTCAGGACTGGAACTGAAAAGTGGACATTAACAAGATGGCATACTGCACCTACCAAAGGTTTTGCTCAGGATTTATTCTTTCACATCACACTTTTGGAAGCTTGTTGGTATCAGCTCTAGGTCCTGAATGAGTAAGTCCCAGGGTCTTTCAAAGAGTTCCTAATTTAGTGAAGCAGGAATAAATTCTATATTAACAAAAAATTTAAAATGGGGCCAAGGTCAGCCTGATCTGTCTTCTAAAACTAGCTGGACATTGCAGCAAGCCCTTGTTGTGCCAGCTACTTGGGAGTCTAAGGCAAAAGGATTGCTTGAGCCCAAGAGTTTGACGTTGCTGTGAGCTTTGACACCACAACTCTCTACGAAGGGTGACAAAGATGCTGTCTCAAAAAAAAAAAGTTAAAACACCACATACAGGTTTAAGTACCCTCTGTACTCTTTTTCTTTGCCTCACCTCTTGGGAAATATATCTGAGAGAAATAATAATAATAATACCAAAAGTTACTGAGTTCTATAAAGAGGATCACTAGCGTCACTTCCTTTTTTTTTTTTTTTTTTTTTAGAGACAGAGTCTCCCTTTGTCACCCTCGGTAGAGTGCTGTGGCGTTGCAGCTCACAGCAACTTCCAGCTCGTGGGCTTAGGCGATTCTCTTGCCTCAGTCTCCTGAGGAGCTGGGACTACAGACACCCACCACACTGCCTGGCTATTTGGTGTCACTTTCATTTGCCATTCTTTACTATACTTTTCTATGTTTTCTTTACTGTGTGAATGCAATAAAAAGAACAGGGGTTTTTCAACTGCAATTTCAGTAGTGGACTTTATAAAGCCTTAAGATACATAAAATATTTCACACACCATTATACTTTCAAATTCCAGCTGGGACAAGACCTGTAAGTGACAAATGCCATGAGAATGGATATTCTCACAGTATTTCTGGCACAACCAGACAGAGGAAGTCCCAAAAATCTCATGAGAAAATAAGCTCTTCTAAGACTCTCATCCCAGTTTTTTGGGCTTACTCTATATAGATAAACTTGCATAAGCCTTCAGGCTTTTGAGTCTTTACCCAAATCCACTAGAGCTTTGATCCTTTAAAGGTTTACCAGTCCCCACGATAGATGGAGTTCACTTGGGGGAAAAAAAAAACTTAAGTTCCATTAAAATGGTTTCCCAATAAGTTAACACAGGAATTCAATTTGGGAATAGAAAAATCATTTAAAAATCAGAATTTAAAAAATATCACTTGATGTTTAAAGCAATGATACTCAGTTTTCTTCTGTTTTCAATTGTTTGTTTACTGATATTATTTTTAATGTTATAATACAAAGCAATAAACCAGAACAGTTCACTTCAGGAGTCAACCACGGACTATTCTGTGTTTATCTTAAATGAGTTTGCAAGTTTTAAAAAAGAAACTGTAAAAACAACTTCATGTGCTCTTTGATTTTCCCTGCTCCCTTTTGGATAAAGAATAACTCCAGGTACTTTTTACTTCCGGAGATACAAACTCTTCAACTCGGTATTAGCACATAGTGCCTCTGTCCACATACATGAAAATGACATGATATGACCAATCTGTTCACTAAAAGTTTGCTAATTTCATATGCCACCTTACTTAGGCTTTGTCCTAAATTATATTTCCTCAGACATTTTACCTTATAAAAAGACAAGGGAAAAATGGATTGCGATAAGGATAAAAGTGAACAGGGAAAATAACAATGGGCTTTGTTGCTGCACTGGAGGAATAGCTTGTCAGGTCGGCTTGCAGAAGAACGTATTCCCAAATGAGTCATCATTAACCGACTCACTTCCATGGTCAAAAAAAAAAAAAAAAAGACAAGAGTCTGAAAACTCCGGACAAAAGAAATCCCTACAGACAAAGTAAAAACAAATTAAAAGGCCCATTATAAAACACAGATGCTACAAGGAAAATAAACTTTCCAAGATTTACTGGGCTTTGACAAACTTGGACATTTGTGGAAAAGACATCAGCAGCAACTCCCAGGTAATGTGGCTGCAAAGCTAGCCTCCTTTCTGTTTTATCTTTTCCCTGTGTGCAGAAGCTGCCAGGTTGGTATTCTTAGCTTCTGAATGCAGTGATGTGAGAACATGTGAATGTGGCAAACGGCCAACCGGCAAGAAACTTCCAAAGCCAGCAAGATCCTAAAATTGCTGTACATCTCCAATTATGTTAAATATTAAAGTTAATATTGGTGTACCTCTGTACATAAATATGACTATATTTCTTAAATGTAAACAAGAAGAAAAATAAGAATAATCTCACATGCCTCTTCTTAACCCTTAATATTTTTTTCTATTTTATCATATTGTGAACCAAGTGGAATAAAAATCAGTTAAGCATTAAGCAATCAAAGGTTAACAGTTGTAAATGAGAAAGCACCGTATTAGTGAGATCAGGAAAACTTTTGCTACAGATTTCTAAATGCATAAGAAGCTATTAATAGGGGACGGGGGAAGATTCTTCAACTACTAAAGGTGTGAATATCAAAGAACTACAAGAGAATAAAGTAGACAAAATAGAGCCTTTGAGAGATAAAGTAGTCCTTCTTTAGAACTGTCCTTCTGCAGAACAGAGAAATGGCATAAGTAGGTATAGAAACAGCAAAGATACATCTGCAAAAAGTGAAAAAGGACACTCACAAGGCCATGTGACAGAGCCCTGGAACGAGGAGGTCTGCACATCAACTCCCCATTTTCATTGCCATCCTGGACACAGACCTCGTTCACCTTAGGCACTCCACTTTGAAGTTTACAACAGAAACCAGTATGAAAGAGAAACCAACTATAATTGAGTATACTAGACTCCTACTATGGTATCGAATTCTGCTCTTGTCACCTCTCCACACACGTATCCACAAGACCTGCTATTCCACAATAGACAAGGTCTAACAATTAAGTTCGTGAACTCATCCTAGATAACGTACTGCATACCTGATGGCTGAATATCATTATGGTCACCTCTGAAGTATAACCCTTGGGAAGTTAGAAACCCAAGCCAGTGCCTGCTCCACCATTCAAAGAAACTTTGGAACTCTTTTTCTGGAATGGCTATTGGAGCTATCATACGCACATAAAACACAAACAATAATGAATGCCACTCAGGGGGACACTGCCACACATCGACAGGAACACAGCTGTGAGACACGGATACGCCAAGGCTACTTCCTAAGTTTTTTATATAGTACTGACAGTGTCAGTACACTGTGGCAAGTTCAAAAACATAATTGTCAGTCCTTCTTATTATGATAGCTCTGAGACATTCCAGAAAAAGAACTCCAAGAGATCTTTGAAGGGTGGACTAGGTATTGGCTTGAGGTGCATGGGCCCCCAAGGGGAGTACTTCAAAGGTGATTATAGTTAGGTTCAGCAATAAGGTATGTAGCACTTTTTTGAGGACAAGTTCGCAAACTTAATTGTTAGCTCTCCCAAGCCTGCTAACTCTTGATCTATTCTGAACTCACACATGTTGAAATCAGATTAATGAGGCACACGGAAGCCCAATGTCAATGTGACTCACTGGCACTCCTCAGAAGACAATTCTACAGAAACAGCCTTATTCCCAAATATTTCCATTACCTTTGTCCTTCTCCCAACATTTTCCTTCCTTTCAGATGTTATAGGGATGTTCCATTCCCTACATCATGTCTTTGCAAAGTAAAAACATGACGAGGAGTTTATTTGTACATTTCTCTTTCCACAGATGACCAAAGTTGTAGTCCGCTTTTAATATTCTGCTATGGAACCATCAGGGATAAAAATCTAAAGGTCAGCACGGTGGCTCTCTCCTTAGCGTCAGCTACTCAGGCAGCCAAGTCAAAAGGACTGAGGGAGCCCAGGAGATGGAGGCTGCCGTGAGTTATGATGATATCACTGCACTCTAGCTCTGGCAAAACAGAGACCCTGTCTCAAGAAACAAAACAAAACAAAAATCTAAAGGAGTTTAAGTTAATTCTGTATTTGAAAAGCTCTAATGTCTTGACTCTATCAAAGAGTATAATTGTAGCTTGTTTTGAAACAGTCACTGGAAATCTGGGCTCTGAAAAGTTCAAAAACACTGCTTAGGTCTCACTTGCCATCTACTTAACATTCAAGTTTTTCAATCAAACTCTCCATTACTATTTAATAAAAAGTATCCTATGCAAATGGGAATTTCCTGCAGGTGGGTTGTTTTTGGTTGGGATGAGAGTCTCTCTCTCTGTCCCTCCTTCCCTCCCCCCGCCCTTCTCTCCCCTTTCCTAGATGAGAATGTTAAGCTTCCCAGCTGCAGTTCCAGGACTTTCACCCTTCTTTCTGACCTTTTCTCAGGCATGTTCTAGTATAATCTGTAATCTACTCAAGTAGGAAAAGGAAACAGCAGCGCCCTGGTGAGAAACAGTGCCTTCTGACCCACACACTAAACTGGGCGGAAGCAATGCTTGTTCACAGGAGCCAAGGAGAGAAGAACACACAACTAAAAGAAAACGAGTTTTATACACACACATATCTAGAAAACTCTTAACACAGCAAACAGTTTAAATGACATAACTAAAAACGGAAAATGTTCAAGGACAATTCTGACTGAGCATTGATTTGGTTTTGCCCATAACTTTTTTTGGAGGAAACAGATAGTGAAGTCAAAATACTGCAATTTTTATGCATTCCAAACTAAAACACTTGTTGATTTTTTTTTGAGTAAAAAGTCCGAGTCACCATAGACATAACTATAGGTAATTTGGAAAAGGGTAGGAAAGAAGGAAGATTAAAGAAAAAAAAAAAACTCTTACAAAACCAATTTGAAAACTAGAATCCAATGATTTTTACAAAATAAGGATTATGAATATTGGTGACATTGGCATTATTTCTCCCCACTTCAGACAAAATTGCCTGCATGGAGCTTTGCACTAGTGCTTATTGAAAGTCACTAGAAATAAATCCACTCAGGAGAATTGAAACTATACATATTTATGTATAATTAATTTGTTAGGTAGTTTTCCTTTTTTATTCTGAATACTTTCTAACCTATACATTGTTATCTCAATGGCTTGGTTGCCATAACATACAAATTTGAGTATTTTTCTTTTCTTAAAGCTAAAATAAACTCAATAAACTTAGAAATTTAATACATAAAAATTAAAAGTCACTATTTGTAAACTAATAAGTAGAGCAAGTATAGTCTATACTCTTCCAAAAATGTACCAAAGCTGGCCTAGAACAAGGAGTATCAAAAATGCAGGCGGCAAAAATACACCTGCACAAGGAGACAAGATTAAGAGTTATAAATGTTTACAAAACGCAAGACTACAAAGGGGAAAGTAATTGAGGTAGCAATGAAGAATTGTACTGAAATATAAAAAAACCATCTGAAAAGTTTCCCACAAATAAATCGCAATCACATAGTTAACTAAAATCTATAAAATGAATAAACAAAATCCCCTCTCTAAAAATGGGAAGCTCATTACTTAAGTTTATTATGCTTAGAGTACTCCAAGATTCTGGAATAAAGGATTTTTTTTTTGAGACAGAGTCTCAAGCTGTCACCCTGGGTAGAATGCCGTGGTGTCATAGCTCACAACAACCTCCAACTCAGGCTCAAGTGATACTCTTGCCTCAGTTTTTCTATTTTTAGTAGAGACGAGGTCTTACTTTTGCTCAGGCTGATCTCAAACTCATGAGCTCAAGCCATCCACCTATCTCGGCCTCCCTGAGTGCTAGGATTAAAGGCATGGGCCTGTAATCCAGCCATGAAATAAAGGAAATTTATTAAGAGCACTTGCTCTTAATAATTAAAAAGTTTTAGCAATATATATATATTTTGAGACAGAGTGTTACTTTGTCACCTTCAGCAGAGTGTCGTGGCATCATAGCTCACAGCAACCTCAAACTCTTGGGTTCAAATGATCCCCTTGCCTCAGCCTCCCGAGTAGCTGGGACTACAGGTATCTGCCACAATGCCCCACTATTTTTAGAGACAGGGTCTCGTTCTTGCTCAGGCCAGTCTCAAAATAATGAGCTTAGGTAATCCACCTGCCTTAGCCTCCCAGAGTGCTAGCATTACAGGCAGCAATCGTTAATTCAATTTAAAATTTAGGATTACAGTTTGATACTCTTTCAACAATAAAAAATCAAACAAAACAGTAAGGAGACTACATTTAATACTAAAGGGAACTCAGTAAATTCTTAATACAGATAAATTAAGAGAAAAAGATCTTCAACCTTTTGCCTTAAGATTCAAATTCTTCCTAAAATCTATCATATTACAGCACATTCAGAATTTACGAACCTTTTGAATCAAGCTCGAATAGTAGAGCTTGTAGAGCTAAGTGCTCAGAAAGTAAGAGGTTTAACCAAGTGAAAAAGCTTCACAATTAAAACTCATAATCTGGGGGCGCCTGTGGCTCAAAGAAGGAGGGTACTAGCC
Source organism: Arctocebus calabarensis (assembly GCA_963573935.1). NCBI lineage: Eukaryota > Metazoa > Chordata > Mammalia > Primates > Lorisidae > Arctocebus > Arctocebus calabarensis. Next base: position 41,894 of record CAUYON010035341.1, read on the forward strand.
CCATATGCCGGAGGTGGCAGGTTCAAACCAAGCCCCAGCCAAAAACTGCAAAAAAAAAACTCTTCTAGTATCCCTTAGATCAAATTCAAGGCAAAATAAGCTCCCCAAATCATAGCTACTCATTTAATTCTTCTTAAAAAATACTCTATACTCAACTCTCCCATCTTTTTTTTTTAATAATGAATTTTAAATCATATCAACAGAGCAAAAAGAAATATTGCTTCATTATAGGGATGGGGAAAGGAAGAGCAGAGAGAGGGAAGGAGTGAGGGAGTGGGGTCTTAGTGTGTGCCACACCTTTGGGGGCAAGACATAATTGTAAGAGGGTCTTTACCTAACAAATGCAATCAGTGTAACCTGGTTTCTTGTACCCTCAATGAATCCCCAATAATAAATTAAAATAAATAAATAAATAAAAGTACATAATTGTTTAAGGAAAAATATAGAATGCTATCTGATTCAACAAATACAACATTTTCACATAAACGGAAGTTAGCTTGAATATAAAATAGAACACTCTGTAACAAGATGAAATATTGAATTAATTGCAAAATTTAAAGTGTATTTTCTTAGACCTGGAAAACTCAAAATGATATAATATTTGCAAATTTGTCTTATTATAGTTGTGTATTAACCCATTAAACATTGTATACTTAAGGAACAATTCAGTATTAAAATCAAAGTATTTTCTCTAGAATAACAAGTGTATGTAAAATGTAAGCAACTTCCCATACAACCAAAATGATGTAAACAGAAATATCAAAGACTCTTCTCCTCACCAATCCCCTATTCATCCTCCCCCTCACACTCTCCTACCCCCCACGGAAGCCTTCCTTCTTTTTACCCATGACTGTTGAGGATATTTTCTGGCTCTATTTCAGCATCATGACTCAGGTCATGAGAAGTGTCAAAGATGCATTTCCTTCAGATGGGAAAGAGCAACAGATTTTAACAACCATACAAAGACGGGAGCACAGTGCAAAAGGGCCAAATCAGCAATTTTGACAACAGGGAACATATTATATTCACATATATTTAATTTTCAGCTTTAAAACACTTAAATATCTTTCTATCAAAATATGTTTATGTACTTTACTCAACAAGAATACAGGAAATGAATACTCAATTTTGCTGCCTAAATTATCCCAAAATTATAAAAGAAAACTGCTTATTAAAAAAAACTCAGCACACCATATGTGTGTTAATAAATAGCTCAAGCCCTTGTCTTTCTTCTAAATTCACTTTTCCAAAAGCATGTCCAGGAATTTACCTATGTACATAAAAACTCCTTTTATAGAAAATCTTAGTAAGAACCACAAAGAGGAGTGATACTATAACCACAGCAGGGCATAGGGCACCTGACAAATTATGACTCTTCTTTTCCTATAATACTCTGCTGAAACAGAAACACTTTTTCTTAATGAGCAGGATCACTGCCAGAAAACTACATCCATTTGTCAGTACTGCCATGTCATATTTTCCTTCACCCATTATCAAGCGTGGATGTGGAATCTACTCCAAGACTGGAATAGAATGAAATATTATCAGACTTAAGCATTCCTTATTAGAGATGATTCTTAACACCAAAAATGCAATGCCCTATCTCTTCTGACTCCACCGACAATGCCCATGTTAATTCTACTTGATCCATTCTGAAACAGTAATTTCCCTCTTGTGCCTCATTGGAGTGCCAATATTCTCACCTGCAAAAACACATCGTCTAATGTTAATAACTCTTTCATTGAACCTTGAATCCTTTTCCTTTTCTCATCCTTCTCCAAATTCAAAATGCTATTTATTCTATTATGGTAAGAGCCATGCTTAGTTTCTCTTTCTCAGTACCCATAACCCTGCCACAGTCCTGACCCCCAGCTCCTCACTCTCCTGTAGTCCACAAATATCCACTAGCAGATTTCTCATTCGTGCTCAGATTTTAACCTTGCCACTATTCATGTCTGCTTATCTTAAGTCTGATAATTTCTGCATCTGTCCGTGTGAGTCAATCATTCAGACACTGGTTATTCCACATCCTAAGAAGCCTACTCTTTTCTCCCTCTCCAATTTTCTCAAAGACAAATTTTGAAAAAATATTATAGGTATTCCTTTTGGTAGGTACATAAAGAAGTGAATATTCAGTCCTTTTTCAAAATTAATTATTCCACCCAATTCATACTTCTTTATCTGGAAAGGTAAGTTAGTTTTTACATTTATTCACTTCAACAACTAAAAATTTCATCCCCACATTTCCACAGAAATATTTCTGCTTCAATGGAATCAGACCAGAATTTCTTACTTAACTGCTCTCTTCAATGGAAAAGGAAGGCAATCATAACAAGCAAACAGATTCTCCAAATCCTCCTTTTGTTATTCTAATCACTATACTAAAAAATGTAGCACCTTCCACTATCTAAAAATTAACTTCTAAGTTTCATGCCTTAAATTCTTCACTAACTCAACCCTTACCAAAAGAGTGAATGGAAGAATCCCACTATAAGGAAACTGACCAGTACAAGTGAAAAGACGCAGGAAGTCTGGCTGTTGGACATTCCCTAAAGAAATGACTGTTCCTACCTAATGGCCCATCAGAACCTATAGGCTAATATGCCCTTTCCACTTTCAAAAAGCTTCCAGTCAGTTTTTCAGTACTGACTTGATTAGATGAATAAAAATATAATAAAATTAAAATGGATTAATAAAATGAAAAATTAAAATAAGAATGACCAGCCAATAATCAATGTCTAGATTTCCAGACACTGAGGTCAGTTGGTTTAATCAGTTTAAAAGAAATACATAGAGAATCAAAGAAATTTTTTTATGCATATTTATCTGACATATTCAAATGATATAACTAAAAAATTTGACCATTCAACTATTAGAATTAATTCATAGGAACTATATATTTGGATGCAATACTCAAAAAGGATATTAATTGATGGTAACATATTTCCAAAGTCCAATTCTCTAAAACGACCTTAAGGAACAAATTATAGAAAATATGATAAAAAAGAAAAGAGATTACTATAAGATCCGATATTAACTTCCATAGTACCCCAGGTTCGTACCACGGTTGCCTTTATTGCAATTACAGAAACGTTGAGAAAACATTGCCCTCTAGAGGAGTGTCTCACTAATCATTCGAAAATAACAGTACTTTGGAACTCGGAGATTATGATTTGCATGTAAAAAATATATAGAGATAAATAAAAATATTTCAAAAGAAGTAAAAAGCAAAACAAGAAATTCTTGGTTAGCTTCAAGAGTTAACCATCTTATCTGGCATTTATTTAAAGGCAAACATAAGGAGAAAAAATGTGGCATATCCAAAATGAAATACATAAAATAAACTGAATATAGTTTAATTAGGTTTAAAAAAATTTAAACTAGTTTTTATAGAACTAAACCTTAAAGTATAATTCAGAGGAAACATATCTGGAGTTTTTAAAGATACCCCACAGGCATTTTTCTCAAAAGTTATGCTATCTATATGCCTTCCTTTCAATTTTGCTAGGAACATAAAACTGCTCTAAAAAGAAAATCTATTAAAAAGCAACCAGTATATGATCTCCCTTAATGGATAGTTTCTTATGTTAATAATTTGTAAATGAGAGCATCTTGTTTTCAAGACAGTATTATGAGGTCACTCTTTTTTATCCACTTTTTCTAACAAATTCATCTGCTCTCTCTGAAAAAGTAATAAAGGGCAAAACCTGCAAAACCTTATATTTTTAAAAGGATAATTAAAACTTAGAGAAAAACAAGTTTACCAGGAAAACTTCAGATTTGAAAACAAATTAGAAAAAAAACTGTACCTGAACTGAAACAGTAAAGTACAGTAAATAAGTAAAAGCCCAGGTACTAAGATATTCTAAAAGACAATTTTTCTCCATTTAACATGTGTACACTATTTATATACCCTGTGTCATATGAGGCATAAAATTTAAAGCAGAGCTACAGTGCACATGATTGATTTTTCTTGGCAAAAATTAAAACATACTCATGCAAACTGCAATCCACAAGTAAACGGTCATGTGGAAAGAGAAGTCAAGAAACATCACATTGTTATTGATTTTCTTAAGTAGGTGAAACTATGTAAGACTGAGATGTGTAGTTGCTTTGTATTTATAACTATGATGTGGTCTGTATCAAGAAAACTACTGATCAACAAAAGTAAAAAATTACAATAAACCATCAAATGAAGGCTATAAACAGAATCTCTGAGTGGTAAAAAGAATGCCTCACAGATGCTAAAAAGAAAAGTGATACCACCAGTTTCTGAAAAGCACTTTACTGAAACATAAAGGGTCCAAGTTCAAGAAATCTGAGACCTCCTCCAAAGGGCTCAGAATTTCACCAGCTACTTCCAATTGGAAAAAGCAGAATCTTGGGTGGTGCCTGTAGCTCAAGCAGCTAAGGCGCCAGCTACATATACCAGAAATGTGGGGTTCGAATCCGGCCCGAGCCTGCCAAAAAAATGACAACTACAACCAAAAAATAGACAGGCGTTGTGGCGGACGCCTGTACTCCCAGCTACTCAGGAGGCTGAGGCAAGAGAATTGCTTAAGCCCAGAAGTTGGAGGTTGCTGTGAGCTGTGAAGCCATAGTACTCTACCCAGGGTTCTGTCTAAAAAAAAAGGAAAAAGCAGAATCTGGAATTCAGATGCCAAAAACTGCGACTCAAAGACTCCTGAGGAGGAATGAGTTAATGCAATATGAGACACTTCTAGGCACTCTGGAGAACTGCAGAAGTGAATCCAAAATCCCTCTGTTAACTCAATGAAAACAGCAGGAACAAAACAAATTCCTCATAAGTTCTGTAACAGGGTGAACTCTATATTCTTGAACTTAAAATGGAAAACAAATTTGCAAAATAAAGAAATGCCAAAGGCTCATGAATAGGGATATCAATTTATTAAACTGCATTTCCTAATATATAGAATTAAAATGAGCAAAAACAAGATTAAAAACAAGGTAAAATACTATTACCATGACTTTTGGATTTATATAGGTGACTCCTATCATTTGAGAAATGTCACAAGTCAACTTATCAATACTGAGCCCAATAACGTTTTATTTTTATTTTTTTAAGGTAAATTCTAGAATTTTATTTTATTTTATTTTATTTTTGGCCAGGGTCAGGTTTGAACCCACCACCCCCAGTATATGGGACTGGTGCCCTACTCCTTGAGACACAGGTGCCACCCCCAATAACATTATAAAAGCCTGTTCACACAATTACAGCCCTGACTTAAACAATATAAAAGATATCCATGTAACAAAAACATTTGGACCCCCCCTTAATATTCTGAAATTTTAAAAAGCCTATACAGAATAACTTCGCAATTATTGTATTTCATCTTATTGTTATTCCGTGAATTTTTCATCTATTCTGTCTTCTGGATAAGAAGCACTGTACCAAAACTATGAAAAATGAATCAATCCTATATACTCTAAGATTAACAGCAGTGTCAATAATACTAATGACAGCAGCTACAGCAATCTTCCATTGAGTATTTGTTATATGCCAAACACTGTTCTAAGGGATATGATCCTCACAGTTCACCTTTAAAGTAGTAATATTATTATCCCCATTTCACAGACTGAAAATTGAGGCACACAAAGAATAAGTAATTTGTCTAAGATTAAATAGTTAGGGAGTCATAGAAGATAGATTCTATTCCCAGGGAGTCTTCCTCCAAATTGCCTCACTAAGGAAGTTGCAACTTAGTAATAAAGATCACCTAAGATAATGAGTTGAAAGTGGTATAAGCTGTCAGTAAAGATAACGGACATGCAGAAGGAGAATACATGAAGCTTAACACTTTTTACAGGGAAAGAGCACATCATAAGCTAGGCTTGAAAGATGGTGTTCAAAGTGTACGGGAAGAAATAAGGGGAAAGTAATTCAGGTATAGGAATACGGTGTTAAAGCTGGAAAGCAAAGATATGTAATTAAATACACTTGAGGCATAAATAATAGTGAAAGAGATGGAGTGTTCATTCAACAAAACTTTAGTAAGTTCCAGTACCTGCATCCATCCTCACCACTCATTTCTGTGAGAAAAGAGAAGCAATCTCCCCTCTAACTTTTGCCCACTTTCCTACTCCTCTATGCATCAATACTCCTTGAAAGGCCAGGAGCAGTAGCTCACACCTGTAATCCCAGCACTCTGGGAGGCTGAGGCAGGTGGATAGCCTGCGCTCAGGAGTTCGAGACCAACCTGAGCAAGAGTAAGATCCATCTCTACTAAAAATGAAAAACTGAGGTAAGAGGATCGCTTCAGCCCAAGAATTTGAGGTTGCTCTGAGCTATGACACCACAGTACTCTACCAACGGCCACAAAGTAAGACTCTATCTCAAAATAAATAAATAAATAAATACTCCTTGAAAGACTTGTCAACACTGTTCTCTCTTCTCGTTCTTAATAAAATCAACTAGGACCAAGCCCTTACAAACTCCACCAAAAGTGTTCGTATCAAAGTTATGTGCCTTCTGCATTACTATATTTAATGGTGTTCTTTTTCTCAGTTCTTACCTTCCTTGACCTATCAGTAAAATCAAACACATTAATCACTCTCTTTTCTCTTTAAAAATTTCTTCACTTGGTTTCTAGCACTTCTCATGAATCGTTTTCTTTCTATGTCACTGGCTACTGTGGTTGGAGGGCTCAGTGCAGAGACATCTCTTCTTTATTCTCAGTCACCAGATGCTCTTGTTTCACTCTGGCTTCAACTATCCTGGATGCCTTTCAGGTATCTATCCCTGTATAAATGAATGCTTTCCACTGAACTCCAGATTCCTCTAACCAACTGTCTTCTTTAAAACATCACTAGCAGGTCAAAGAAGACATCTTCACATGTCCAAAACTTCTGATTCTGTCTCCATCCCCCAAACTGCTTTATCCACAGAGTTCTCTGTTTCAGTTGACAGTAATTCACTCATCCAGCTGTTCAGGACAAAAGCTTTACTAGTCACCCTGACTGATCTCTTTTTTCATAATTGACATACAATGTACCGGAACCCTGATGGCTGTACGGGTGCAGCTGAAGCATACCATGAGGGCACTGGCCTCTTTGACATTCCCACTTCAGGATGTCACCCTGTCATGGGTGACTTTCTTCCTTACTTCCATCAAGTCTTTGCTTAAACATCAGCATCTCAGTAAAGCCTCAGGAAAGCACAAAAGCTGCCATCTTCTCTAGGCATTCCCCAATATCCATCTTTCCTACATTTTTTTGCCTCCACAGTTCTATGACACTGGGGACATCTTTCTCTCTTATTCACTAATTTATTCCTAGAGCTCAGAGCAGTGATTAATAGTTGTTGACCAAATGGGTATGTCTTACAGATGTTAAAATGTTTTTTAAAAATGTTACCATGAGGAAAAGGTCTTCATTCTGGCAAGTAATGATTTAAATTTAAATGGTTTTTCCTAGAAGAACTTCTAAAGATTTTTTAAAACTGTGGTTTGGCTGAGCACATGGCTGATGCCTGGAATCTGAGCACTTTAGGAGAATCCCTTGAGGGCAGGAGTTTGAGACCAGCCTGATCAACATAGCAAGACTCTGTCTCTACAAAAAAATAACAACAGCAATAAAACATGAGTTGGACTACTACATGTGGTAGTGCGTGCCTGTACTCCTACTTGAGAGGCTGAGGCAAGAAGATCACTTGAGTTCAAGGTTGCAGCGAGCTCTGATCACACCACAGCACTCCAGCCTGTGCAACAGAGCAAGACCCTGTCTTAAATAAACAAATAAAAACCAAAACTCTAGATTAAATCCTTAGAGTCTATGTTTTACTAAGTACTATGTGAGTTGTCAAGATACAAACACAAGTAAGAAAAAGCCTTTGTCTTTATGGAGGTCAATTCTAACGGAAGACATAGATAGGTGTATAATTTCCAAATGATCGGCTCCCTGCACCGATAATATGATATAAACCAATATCAAGGTTTATACGGATAACATATCGAAAGAAGGCATAAGAAGTGAAATTTAAGAGGGACTTTACCTAACAAATGCAAGCAGTGGAATCTGGTTCTTTGTATCCTCAATGAATCCTCAACAATAAAAAAAAAATGGTTTTTAAAAATAAGAAGTAAAAATTTAGCTAGTTCAGTAGGCACAGGGGTAACAATATTCAAGTAGAGACAAGTATGCAAATATGAAAGTTACCAAAAATTGAATATACAATGTATCATGGATTATTTGTTCAGTCTGGGGACAACTGTGGACTCCTTCGCAGAATAACACTTAAAAAAGCATGAAATAAAATACATGTAGTTACAAAGGAAATAAATTATATTAAATAAAGTTATCAGCATATTAAAAATAAATTGTTATAGTAATACATGAATAATTTATTATTCATATAAAACAAATTATATGTAATATAATATCATAATCTACTGAAGAATATAACACTTCAGAAAAATAAAAAAAGAATGTAAGACTTCAAGATAATTGTTTCATAGATAATATGATATGAAAACATCTGTGTTTCTACTGTTATGAGCATCACAAGCACTGTTATCCTTATTACCATGGGTTTTCAACATTCAATCCCTCCAGGTAGAAGACACTGGATATAAAGATGTAATTTTTTCCTATCTGTTCATGGATCATAAGAACTCCTCATCTAAACTAAGTGGAACTTCAGGCAACAAGATAGGAAATGAAGGAAATATTTATAAAGAATATATTTCAAATAAATAAACATCCTCTGGAAAGTTAAAAAAAGTCACAAATAGATAATATAATCCTAAACTAAACTGGATCAGCTCCAAAGAGTAAAAAGGAAATACCCCTATATCAACTGTTATTTAACAGTTTCCTTTAGTTTGCTAAAAAGAGCACAGACAAACAACGGTAGGACCGCCAAAACATGATTCATTTTCAAGTTGAATCCCTCCCTGTTCAATGGTTTACATTGTTTATGACCAGCATCAGACTGTTTACCACACAAACTGTAAATACATCATTTTTAGAGCTAACCAACAACAATGTCCATTTTGTTATGACACGTAAGGTACAAAAAGAACATAAAGAAAAATGACTATTGCTCTAATGTGTACATTTCAAAAATAAGACAAACTATACAAAGTAAGAGCGTAAAATTCTGAGAATAAAATTTTAATAGGCAAACACCTCCTGAAACTCCTGAATCTTAAGAATAGCAGTATTGTGAAATGGTAAGGATTCTCCTGAGATTTCTGCAAAATTATGAAAGCAACAAAGCTGACACAAAAAAGCATATTTAGACTCAGAAATCTATTATTACTCTTTACACACTGTTCTTTTACAAATGACAAAATCCTTCACTGACTGGCACTTTACAACTTCCAACAAAAACATAGTGAAAGATACATCAAAGATATAATGAAAGATATTTAACATCTGTACTTTTCCCTTGGAGGAGAAGCAAGGATGACCTTATTTATTTACATTATTCCAAAAGCCTGGCACAGAATGTGTACGTGTTTTGCTTAGAAAAGAAGGAAGTATAGGAAGAAAAAAGAAGCTCAAAAGAATATCCCCAAAACATGTATAAATGTAGGGACTACATATTCTTAATTTAACTACTAACACATCTGTAGTTCCTCTTGTTGACGTAGCTGCCCCATGGGCACACTGAATCTCTCTGCAGAAAGATATTGATGAAATTCAAGTTAAGAAAAATATTCAAAACAAAAACGTCTTCAAAGAACCCATACTATACAGATAAATATAGAACAAAATTTTTATACACACATAAAAAATAACTATCTCAGGAAAAAACACACACAAAAAACAACTATCTCAGGAAAAAAAACTTGTTTGAATTACAGAAGTTCTCGCCAGGATACCATTTACTACATATTTTGTTAGCCTATCTTGAAGCTTCCTACCTATATATCTGGCATTAATTAGATATTACAAAAGAATGTATAATGTGGTCAGTATAGAAGCTACAACAAATGAAGTGTTCAAACAAATGAACATACACACATATTCATAACAGTACTAGTCTCAACAGCCAGCAGGTAGAAACAACCCAAATGCACACAAGAAGATGAATGAATTGTGTTATGCTCATACAATGGAATTCAGCCATTAAAAAATAAGTACTGATATATCCTATAATGTGGGTAAAACTCGAAAACATTAATGTAAAAGAAGCCGGAAACAAGAAGTTACTATGATATCACTGTATTTATATGATATATACACAGCAAGTAAATCCACAGAGAGAAAAGGCAAAATGGCAGTTCCTAGGCACCGGGGGTAGAGGACAAGGGAACAAAATGCTTAAAGAATATGTGATTTCCTTTTTGGAGAAAAATGTTTTAGAACTAGATAAAGAAAGATGCTACTTGCACAATATAGTAGTGAGCCTACTAAATGTCACATTTAAATGGTTAATGTTATGTTATGTGGATTTCAGATCAATTAAAAATATAAAGATTATGCTCTGTGGTAACCATAACCCCTCTATATAAAATTCCCCAACTGGAATATCTAAAAAGGTCATCCATCAAGGGGGATCTAATGGGACCACCACTCTGGTTTTATCTCTGAAGATAAAGATTGACATACATTATGATCCAGAGTGTCCACTCAAAAATTAATACACATATTAACTGCAAACCAGAAACCACATAAATGTATATCACCTGTAGTAAAAAGGATAAGTACATGGAAGTACAAAGGAATACAAGTCAGAGCCATGGAAACAAGTGAATTAAACCTACCTGTAACAACATAAATAAATCTCAGAAAAGTTAAAGCCAAACATACTGAAATATACAAATTCTATAATTCCCTTTATGTAGAACAGAAACAACAGTGTTTAAGGATACTTCCTTAGAAGCAGAACTATTTTTCAGAAGTAATGAAGTGATTACCACACAAGTCAGAATCCTGCTCTAATGTCATGGGGAAGGTGAACAAAGGGAGACTCTGACAATGCTTCATTCATTGATTTGGTGGTAAGCAAGTATTGCTCTAAGATAAATTATTGAGTTTCACTTTTTTTTTGTTTTTCCTCTAACATATAGACAGAAATCCCATAGAGTTGCATTTTAAAATAAAATGAAAATACGCATGACTCATGATTATTCTTTTTCATAAGTGATTATTTCATAATAAACTACAGTACTGACCCATTAAAGATAATATTCTAGAAGACAGAAGTAGAAAGGAGGTTCAGTTCTCTAAAGTTATATAGTATCAAACATTTATTCTATAAACATGGCACCAAACATCCCTTACACATAAAAACCACCATTACTAAACTGCCTCCAACATATCTTTCTGAGCAGACTATAAAAACTTTTATTTTATCCCAGATCCGTTAAATTAAGAACACGGAGTAAGAGGACTGAGTGAGCAGTGGAGAGAGAAAAAACTGGGTTTACCATGCAGCGGAGAGCCAGAAGGGCTGCTTGATAGACCTGGAACAGGGCTACAGCGACCTCCTTGCTTAGATGTTAGTTCTTGTTCAATTTCTTCCAGTCCAGCACTTTTCTGGAAACGGCTCATGCGATTCACTACTCGTGGTGACATGTGTGTACGAACACAAGGCTGGCCACCATAAGGGTTGATGGGGAAGACATGGGAAGTACCCCGGAGAGTACTGACCACCACCCAGCGACAGTCATGGCTGAAACAGATGTCCTGTACCTAGAAATGGAATAAGGAAAGAAATGAAATGGCTGATATTATTTGGATTTATCTAAAAGTATCACACATCACCAAATATGAATACAAATGGCTACTTCATTACCAAATTTACATGAAAGTAGATTGTAAATAAAAAGCAAACATTCTACAGAGGATTACCACAATGAATGTTAATCAATACTCCCTTAAGTAAGACCTTATTTCAATGGTCAGGGAATATAGAACTCTGAAAAGAGGTGGACTATAGAGGAATGAAGGTCTTAAAACACTCGATGCCAACACTCCCACACACCAAGGACACCAACAACACATGCATCTGCAATAGTTGGCAAAGATTTCCTACAAGGGACGAAAAGGCTTTGCAGGATATATGAGCACTATTGTTGTGACTATTAAACATTACTCTGGTACTCTCAAATCAGCCATACAAAATATGTAAATAAATAAGTATAGCCATGTTCAAAAAACATTTTTAGGTGTTTTGTTTTGTTTTGTTGAGACAGAGTTCCTACCCTGGGTAGAGTGCCATGCATTAGCCTACCTCATAGCAACCTCTAATTCTTGGGCTCAAGCAATCCTCTTACCTAAGCCTCCCAAGTAGCTGGGACTAAAGGCATGCACTCCCACACCTGGCTAGTTTTTTCTATTTTTAGTAGAGACGAGGTCTCTCTCTTGCTCAGGCTGGTCTTGAACTCCTGAGCTCAAGCAATCCACTCACCTCGGCCTCTGAGAATGCGAGGATTACAGGCGTGAGCCACCGCGCCCAGCCAAAAAAATCATATTTATAGAAAAATGTGGCAGGTCAAAGATCTGACCTAGAGAAAGTCAGTCATTAAATTGTATAACACTTATCTATCAGATAAAGAATTTCTAGAATTTTTGAATTAGCAAATTGAATTTACTACTTGTATCTTAATATCAGCCTTATGGTGACAACTTGAGCAAAAATATCTCCATTTACTTTCTTCCATAAACTTAGAAAACTTGCTGCTGTTCTAAGCATTTTTAAGCATAGCCACTAAAAGGAAGGGAGGTCACAGATATTTAAGAAAGTTTTTCTAGATTGACTAAATTAATTTTTTACCACATAAAGCAATTACCAAACAGTGCTTTAAAAAAATCTAGATAAGATGAAAGCATAGAATATTTGAGAGGGGATTTAAGATGAAAAAAAAATATATATGTGCACACATACTATTTTTATACATACTATAAAACTATAGTTTTTATATATTATAAAACTATAATTATGTATAAAACATATTAGCTTTTATTATAACAACATGGAGTATACTGGTACTTTGAGATGAGAATCTGCTGGCCTCCTCATTTGTTAGCAAATTAATTGACTTCTCTTTCTCGTCAAACCGCTTGTTCTTGGTTTTTATTTATTTATTTATTTATTTTGAGACAGAGCCTCAAACTGTCACCCTGAATAGAGTGCCCTGCCATCACAGCTCACAGCAACCTCCAATTCCTGGGCTCAAGCGAGTCTCCTGCCTCCGCCTCCCAAGTAGCTGGGACTACAGGCACCCGCCACAACGCCCGACCATTTTTTGGTTGCAACCGTCATTGTTGTTTGGCGGGCCC
>CAUYON010035342.1:0-16651 GCA_963573935.1 Arctocebus calabarensis
TGTAGTCCCAGCTACTTGGGAGGCGGAGGCAGGAGACTCGCTTGAGCCCAGGAATTGGAGGTTGCTGTGAGCTGTGATGCCACAGCACTCTATCCAGGGTGACAGCTTGAGGCTCTGTCTCAAAAAAAAAAAAAAAAAAGATTTGAATGAGATACACCTTCAGGGTGACACCTGTAGGTTACTGGGTAGGGCACCAGTCACATACATCTGGGCTGGCAGGTTTGAATCCAGCCCGGGCCACCTAAACAACAATGACAACTGCAACAAAAACAACAAAAAATAGCTGGGTGTTGTGGCAGATGCCTCAGTCTCACAAGTCCCAGCTACTTGTGAGACTGAGGCAAGAGAATCAATCGCTTAGAGCCCAAGAGTTTGAGGTAGCTGTGAGCTGTGATGCCATGGCATTCTACCCAGGGCAACAAAGTGAGATGCTCTATCAAGAAAATAAAAAAAAAAAAATAGAATAAAAGAGATATAGTCCTTCAGTCCTAGTGTATAAACTTCAGTGCCACATCAGGGTTTAAAACTAGCTAGACCAGACTGACTTTGAGGAAGCCCCAAGATGGACTGGAGGCACGGAGAGTGCCCACCTCACTGGCCTGTTCTTGTGGACCCAGCCCCTGAATGAAGATAGTGCAGCCTCTCAGCAAGCTCCTGGGTGTGACCTGCCAAGACGTTCTGAAGCCACCACCACTCAGTTACCTTCAGCTTCCTCTCTTTCTCCTGCACGATAGCCCGTGTGATGGTGAGTGAGGAGTAGGTGAAGCTGAGCATCAGCAGCAGTGGGAGCTGGTACTGGATGGCAACGAGGAAGGGGTCTGAGATGAATGGTGGGTATGGGAACCTCTTCGCCATCACCGTGAGCTTCTGGAAAAGCTGGTACGTGGCTGCTTCCGCATGGTACTGCATGATGGCTCTGTCCACGGCGTGCTGCACAGCCAAGAAGCCTTCTCGGATGTACCCTGCATGCAGAAGCAGAGGGAAGCCAGCCCTGGCCCTGTCACAGTACTGCTATACACTGGGCTCTGTCAGGGCAATTGCAGGGTCCACGGGGGTAGGGTGGGTGGGTGGGGAGGGGCGAAGGAGGCAACAGAGCAACTGCACCTAATCCCCCATGGTGGCTGAAGTGTCCTACATCTTTCAATAGTTGGTCCCCTGGGAGAAAGGCGAAAACATACCACATGCCCATAGCAAATGAAAAGAGTGATGTTATTGTCACCTCCACTTTGCAAGTAACACAACACACATAAAAATCATAAGTAAAAACAAACTTGGAGGCGGCACCTGTAGCTCAGTAGGTAGGGTGCTGGCCCCATACACTCAGGCTGAAAGGTTCAAACCGGCTTGGGCCAGCTAAACCACAAAGACAACTGTGATGAAAAAATAGTCGGGACTCGGCGCCTGTAGCTCAAGCGGCTAAGGTGCCAGCCACACAGACCAAAAGCTGGAGGGTTCGAATCCAGCCCGGGCCTGCCACACAATGACAACTACAATGAAAAAATAGCTGGGCGTTGTGGTGGGCACCTGTAGTCCCAGCTACTTGGGAGGCTAAGGCAAGAGAATCACTTTAGCCCAGGAGTTGGAGGTTGCTGTGAGCTGTGATGCCACGGCATTATGTCAAGGGTGACAAAGTGAGACTCTGTTTAATAAATAAATAAAAATAAATAAAAAATAAGGGCGGCGCCTGTGGCTCATCGGGTAGGGTGCAGGCCTCATATACTGAAGGTGGCGGTTTCAAACCCAGCCTTGGCCGAACTGCAAAAACAGAAAAATAGCCAGGCGTTGTGGCGGGCGCCTATAGTCCCAGCTACTCGGGAGGCTGAGGCAACAGAATTGCGTAAGCCCAGGAATTGGAGGTTGCTGTGAGCTGTGTGAGGACACAGCACTCTACCGAGGGCGATAAAGTGAGACTCTGTCTCTACAAAAATAAATAAATAAATAAATAAAAACAAACTTGGCTGGAAAAGATCCCATATGCCCCAAATGAGTTTGATGGGACTCTAAACAAATAAATAGAAGTTAGGCCCAAAATGCATTGGAAAAGAGCACACCAAGAGTTACGTTAGGAAAACAACAAAAATCTGAAGAGCAGGAGCGCCTTTCCCACCATCTGGTGAGGGCCCTGGTCTGAGGGTTCCCAGCAGTCTAGGCGCCAAGAGGAAGAAGCAAATGGCCCTGCTGCCCCACCTGATTTCAGGAAGGAAGCTGCTGGGACCAGAAAGAAGCTCATGTGCTTTACGAGAGATAGAGTTAGACCAGAAGGGTTTGGTGAACGTGTATGTTTCATGTTGCTGCTATTACAAATCACCACAAACCGAGTGGCTTAAGACAGTAACAATTACTATCTCACAGCACTGGAGGCACAGGCCTCCCCAACCTAAAATCCAGGGTCAGCAGGGCTGTGCCTGCTCATGGCATTTTCGTTTTACAGGGTCCACAGCACCTTGTGGCTCGTGGCCCCTTCCTCCGTCCTCAGAGCCAGCGGCACAGCACCTCTTAGACATTCCTACCATCTCAGCCTTCTCCACCCTCTCTGCTGCTTCCCCTGTCTATTTTTAAGGACTCTTGTGGTCACACTGGCCCCCAAGGATGATGGGTAATCATTTTGCTATCTTAAGGTCAGCTGATTAACAACCCTAATTCCCTGCTGCCATGGCCCCTCACATACTCCAGGTCCCAGGGATTAGAATGTGGATAACTCTGGATGCGTGGGGGTCTGTCATCCCACTAATCACAGTGAGCTCCATCCTTAAGCCACCATCTCCACGGCAGGCTGGCAGCACGGCCCGAAGGCCATCACGATAGGAGCTTTGTGTGCTTCGTAATCTCCCCGTGTTTGCTCTTCTTGACTCCCCCAAAGTCTTCTGTAATAAAATTCTCAAAGAGAAAAGGACCTGGGGGAGTGACAACCAGGGACACAGTGCTCCAAGGAACATGAGGCCTGGGAAAGACTGAGCCCAAGGAAAGAGTGGGCTTAGCATCTGGAGAAAAAAGGGCAGCCCGAGGGCCTGATGAGTGAGCCTCAGAGCCAGAGAGGGAATGCCAGTCACAGGAGTGGGCGGTATGAACACCTACCAAGCACACTGACTTTAGAATATCCTCTAACACAGAATTGTCAGTGGCCTGGGTTCCAGCCTCTAGAAAAGAGAAAAACAGTATCCCAACTTTACCCCTGTTGCAGGCCTTACCATGGGTACATCCTCTACCATCTCCCTCTGGCTAGTATTTGCTAAAAGTAGGGTTTTTTTTTGTTTGTTTGTTTGGTTTTTTTGCAGTTTTTGGCTGGAGCCAGGTTTGAACCCACCACCTCTGGTATATGGGGCCAGCGCCCTACTCCTTGAGCCACAGGTGCCGCCAAAGAGTAGTAGGTTCTTAATTAGTAGCACCCATTGTACCAAGGACAGCACTGGGTGGAGGTTTAATTCTCATCTTCACAATGAGTATACAGAGGAGGTGGCGATACCCCTTTGGCCAGGTGGGGATATTTAGGGCTGGGCGCTGAGCCCCACAACTGAGGAGCTGAGTTGGGACCTCACTGGCTTCAGGTTCAGCGTGGGCATTATCACAAGATGTCTCCCTGCTTCCCCAACAGAGATGCTCCCACTAGTGCTCAAATATCGCTCTCCTGGGAGACTTTCCAGCCACTGCCTGGTCTTCATCTTCATAGCTTTGTGGCTGTTCAATTCTCTGAGGCACAAAGCCCCCTGTCACATGTGATTTATCATTTCCCAGTTACTGAAACGTTTATGATTTTATTTTTATTTATTTTTTTTTTTTTGAGACAGAGCCTCAAGCTATCACCCTGGATAGAGTGCTGTGGCATCACAGCTCACAGCAACCTCCAATTCCTAGGCTCAAGTGAGTCTCTTGCCTCCGCCTCGCTGGGACTACAGGCGCCCGCCACAACGCCTGGCCATTTTTTGGTTGCAGCCGTCATTGTAGTTTGGCAGGCCCGGGCTGGATTTGAACCCGCCAGCTCAGGTGTACATGGCTGGCACCTTAGCCTGTTGAGCCACAGGTGCCGAGCCATGTTTATGATTTTAAATAAATCTATGGTGGACATCTTTATGCATGTGCATTTTTCTCCTCTTTCCAGGCTATTCTGGGGGCTAAATTCTCTTTGGGAGGTTAGTGTATCTATAGTATGGACGTCTGAGAATGGCTGGGGATAAAAACGGGCTTAGAATGTCCTGGAGTCAGCTCTGTGCCAGCCTTGCACCTTTCCCACTTATCTCTATTTCCTGTTTTCCTAACCTACTTCCTTTTATTGTCTTTTATTTTCTACTTTATAGAGACAGAGTCTCAAGCTATTGCCCTCAGTAGAGTGCCGTAGCATCACAGCTCACAGCAACCTCAAACTCTTGGGCTCAAGCGATTCTCTTGCCTGGCTATTTTTGTTGTTGTTGTAGTTGTCATTGTTGTTTGGTAGACCGGGGCTGGATTCGAAACCACCAGCTCCAGTGTATGTGGTTGGTGCCCTAGCTGCTGAGCTACAGGTGCCAAGCCTAACCTACTTTCTTTTAAAAACAAAAGATATTTGCTCTTTGTCATCTACCATAGAGGTTTTCCCCAGTCTCCTATTTGCTTTAGTATCAATGTTAGCCCTTTTTATTTCTTGGCAAATTCTGAGTTTGTACTCGCTGAAATCTATAGGTTTTCTCCTTTGAGGCTTTTTTCCCTATTGCTTACAAGCTTAGGAAATTGTCTGTAACACACAGGAGGGAGCTGAGGGCTCCAGCCCAGCCCCAGGTCTGTGCCCTGGCCACAGGCAGTCCATGCCCCACCTGGGTTCAGCTTCTCCTGAGCTCTGAGTCAGGTGACCTCTCAAGGGCCTTGCCCTGGGCTTCCCACACCACCACCTGGCCTTGCTCATCTTTTTTTTTTTTTTTTGAGACAAGAGTCTTATTATGTCACCCTTGGTAGAGTGTCGTGGCATAACAGCTCACAGCAATCTCAAACTCTTGGGCTTAAGTGATTCTCTTATCTCAACCTTCTGAGTAGCTGAGACTACGGGTGCCTGCCACAACACCTGGCTTTTTTTTTTGAGACAGAGCCTCAAGCTGTCGCCCTGGATAGAGTGCTGTGGCATCATAGCTCACAGCAACCTCCAATTCTTGGACTCAAGTGAGTCTCCTGCCTCCACCTCCCAAGTAGCTGGGTCTACAGGTGCCCGTCACAACGCCCCTGGCCATTTTTTGGTTGCAGCCGTCATTGTTGTTTGGCAGGCCCGGGCTGGATTCGAACCTGCCAGCTCAGGTGTACATGGCTGGCGCCTTAGCCTGTTGAGCCACAGGCACTGAGCCCCAGCTATTTTTTTGTTGCAGTTGTCATTGTTGTTCAACTGGCCAGGGCCAGGTTTGAACCTGCCAGCCCCATGGTATGTGGCCGGCCCCCAGTCACTGAGCTATAGCTATAGCTTAGTTCCTTCTCCAGACTTCAAATCTTGCCCTAGAGCAGCAACCTGGTGACCACAGACAGACATTACGAAAGGCTGGCTTCCCGCATGTGGCCTCTTGCCTGCCTGGTGCTCATGGTCTCAGGGTTGTGCTCCAGGGAGAGACAGTCCCACAATTTCCATTGACATCTCTGATGAGCTTTGTCTCCTGCCAGACCTGTGGATGCTGTGCCCTCTAGAACACCTCAGACTCCCGCCTAGAATCTGTAGCTGGGTCTTGGCTAAGGAATAAGTCCTGGGTTCCAGCCACCTCTTGGCTAACTATAGCTTGGTTCTGAGGCAGGCCTGTGCTTCAGAGGAGACACACATAAATAGGGGAGCAGCAAGAGCCGACCTCAGCAAAGTCTCAACGATTCAGACCATGAACTGACTACATAAGGATGGCAGAGCTTAAAAACTTACAAAACTGCATAGAGAAGGTCAGGGACAGAAGGAAAATGTAAACCAAGCCCAGAAGACTCAAACAGAAGCTTCTTAAACACTGAAATACAAATGTTTCACTCAAGAGTATATGTCTGCTAGGATATAAGGAGGAGACATTGTTCTTTTCAAAGATTATTTTAGCCTTTCAGAAGCTAGTTTTACCAGATGTTACCTTTCATTTCCTACAAACAAGAAGAAAATTAAGTACTCCTAAAAAGTATTTCTGCAGAGACATGCAAGGTGGATTTCCCATGTCACTAGTTAGCACCCGGGGCTGATAATGTGGCACCTAAAAGTGCTTCTCACCAGGTTCTCCGCCATCAGGGGACGTAGGTTCCCTTGGTCCTGGGTTTGGGAAAAGGGGAAAAAGGGAAGTAGTGTGCCAGCCTTCCGTCTCCTTCAGGAAAAAGGAGTCCGTTTGGGTCCACATGTAATTTCTTCGTGTGTAACTGAACCGTAGGTGATATTTCACCTGTGGAAACAAAGAGACAAGCACTGTCCCAAGGGATCTAGACAGAGGGGCCAGCAGCAAAGTCAAATGAGATACTGCTCTAGAGACATCTGTCACCGCTAAGAACTCACTGCCCCACCCCTGAAAATGTCCAAGGCGCCCTGGAATGTCCAAGGGAAGGTCCTCCCCAGAGGGAGCAGCGAGTTCCCCAGGGGTACCTTTGGGGGTTCCTTCCCTTCTTTCCCCACTAAGAGCTCTACACATAAGGTGCCCTGACTGTTCAGGATCCGTGGAGGGCTGCCAACATAGCACTGGATGGGTCTGACTGCTTCCCAGGCTTAATGTCCTGAAAAATTCTTTCTCTTTTCCTTCTTTTTTCACTCCTGCCAGACAATATTTAAGTTCCAAATCTCTGCTACTTTCCTATCTACTCTGTATGACTTTATCCATAGAGGCTTGGAAACCAACAGTGCCATTTATAGAAAGAGATAAACAAAAGGGCCTGGAGTGACTGTCTATAGGCAGGTCCATTTTCCAAACTGCTCTGCACCATCCCTTCCATAGGGACCAGGAAGGTGAAAATGGACCCAAAGAAGACTGCGGTATTCAGTCCCAGGCAGGCAGAGGTTTAAGGAAAAGAAGTCGCTTTTATAGGCTGAGTTGGTCACGAGGGGGAAGTTGAGGCCTTGCTGATGGGCCATGATCGCTCAGCACGGCAACTGGGGCCCAGCCACGAGTCTCACCGCCAACGGCAGGGTGTCTTTGCTGTGGTTGAAGGTGTGCTCAAACACCACGGCAGCCAGCACATTGGAAGAGTGGTTATCATACCTAATATAGTCCTCAAAGTCCTTCTCAGAGGGAAAGCCACGAACTGTGGAGAGAGAGCATGAGGGCCAAGAGTCACCCAATCGTCCCTTCCACTTGAAAAATTGGATGGCAAACTCACAAGAATCTCTAGGGCCCTGTAAACTTTTCCTAAGATTCAAGGTAGCTTGAGGTCTTTGGCAGAGAGACAGGTTGCCGTAAAGACAGGCAGAACAGCTCAGTCGGAGTGCTCTTGCCAGGATTCCTGACCAGTGCCGGAAGCTCTGAGCCAGGCAGGCACCTGGGCTGAACCACAACCCACCCTGGACTGATTCTGCAGCCAGGGGCAGCTTCCCTCTCATAAACACAATGGTGTGTTATAAGAATTGGAGGGGACACTTGTACATTTTCTCAAGTGATTTCTCTATGGCCCAGATCCCATTTTATATAAACAGTTTTACTGTAATCATTTAGTGAGGACCAAGGAACATCCTCAAAGTGTTTGCTACATTGAATCAAACAAGGCACAGGAGGTACATACCAAAATGAAGAAGGAGTTTCCCTCACAGGCTTTCTCATGACTTTTTAGAGATGCCTTCCCTAAACTGCATCCCAGTAAATTAGTGGTCTCAACCTTCCTAATGCTGCAGCCCTTTAATACGGTTCCTGTGGGTCACGACCCACAGGTTGAAAACTGCTGCAGTAAATGTTCTCTGCACCACACACTCAAATCGTGCTTTGCCCTTATAACTAAAAAGTTTTCCTTGGCCCAAGTCTACCCAGTTACCCTTGTGAATTCTTTTTCCCACTGTTGACCATCAGTTCCAGAACCTGGGACTTCTTAGGTGACCATGTCACTTCACTGGGCTCTCACAGCTCTGGACAGATGGGTGGTCAGCTCAGTTCCCCTTTTATAATGATATGTGGCGACAGAAATCCAGAATTCACTAGTGACACAGCCACGGAGAGGAGAGGCTGGGTCTGGACACAGGCCTGTTTCTTCCCTAGGTCTCAGGCTTAACCTCCATAGCGCAAGGCCCAGGCAACTACAGAGAATGACGGAAGCCCAGTGCCCCGTCCAGTCTCACCTCTCATGTTGATCACTAGCTCCCTTCTCACTGTCTCAGTGATGGTTCTGGCAGCATTACTGTGGGAAGGGATGAAGGCAAGCTCCCAGCTGTCTCCTGGTGGAGGGAAGGAGAAGAACAGAGGCAGCTCCTGGATGGACTGGCCAGGGTAGATGGTGGCATTGGGCACATTTTCTGACTGAATCTTCAAGCGAAGCCAAATCAAGATTCCAGAAAACAGCAAAGGCAGGAAGAGCTCCAGGACTGTCACTAAAACCTTCCGCTTCTAGAACAGAAACAACAACCCCTTGTAGAGGGAGGTATAATGCAGGAGGGTGGCACACACAGAGAGCACCTGCCTCGAGGGTGTCCTGGGAACCCCCGTCTCCCTCTGGGGGTCTGGACCCACCTTCAGGGTGTAGTTCTTCCAGAGGAGGAGTGCCAGGTGACGGAGCACTGCCATCTTCTCGCTGGGAGGGTTATCCTGTCCTAGTCACCAACCAAAGACAGAAAGTTTAGATGTGCAATGAGAACAGAAATTGTGGACAATTTGAGGAATAGCCACAGACCCTCTTCTTCGTTTCTCACCTTTTTTTGTGCCAAACACCCCCGGGGCGGGGGGAGACAGGCACCAGGCTGGGGGCCACCCTGACATCTCAGACACTCATTTGGAGACTGCCTTGTCTCTCATTGAGTGTGAGATAGATGGGCATTTACGTATGCTGTGCCTAGTGTAGTGGTGTTTCTCAGTAGAGAAACACTACTCAGATGTTTTCTGCAGTTAATATGAATCAGCTGTGTTAGCAAAATATTCAGGCTCATGGAATTCTCTTCCCTGACTGGGTTTATTATCAATAATCTAGAAGCAGTAAAAGAAAAGTGGGGTGATTCCTAGGAATCTTGGGGGCCATCAGGGGAACACAAAGGGCAGGCCTAGAACTAGGGCTCATGGGCCCAGGAGGACAGAGTAGGCAGAGTGAAATGATCAGTAATTTCTCCCAAATCTAAAGACTCATTTTTCTTGTTGTTATTATAGGTATTGGTATCAGAGCTTCCACTGCATAAGACTAGGCATTTTCATCTTTACCACTTATCCAAAGCAAATGCATCCAAAAATATCCATCCTGTGTTACATGTAAATATAACAGTTAAATCTGGCACATACAACTGGGAAAAAAAATCTGCCAAGAGATTACCAAACACAAGTGATAGCAGAAACAAGGCTCAGATCCCTCAATTTACGTAAACCCATTTTACTAAATTTCGAATGTAAGAAATAGAGACTCTGAACCCTGAGTTCACCAGATGCTAATCTGCTGGAGAAGTAGGCGGACTTCAGTAGCCCAGGTACACCCTGTGGTACCCAGGAAACAGAAGGAACGTGTACTGAAGGCTGAGGTGTGTGAATGCGGCTGCTGGGACCTGGAAAGGGCAGGGAAGCCAATGGAGGAGGGGAGCTCAGAAGAAGTTCAGGTCACACACTGAGAACTGCAGGTAAAGTAGAAAGAAGCCCTTCCCTGCTCAGCTAACTTTAAGTACAGAAAAGCCTCTGTAACTCACAGTGGAAGAGTTTCGAGTACATTTAATCAGCTCCATGCCCATGGCTAATACTGATCAAACACCATCTATCAGCTAGGTTAAGACCACACAGAATACGAAGACAAATACTTAGTGGGTCATCTATTAATAATTAGTGGATCCTCACCGGGAACACCAAAAAACAGAACAAAACAGCCAAAAAACCCAAAAATTAGTGGACCATTCATTAGTCAACATGAACTAACAATGCTACCAAAATGACCCTCTGGAGTTTCCAGTGCTACAGTGAGGGGCTGTTTACTTTTTAAAATCACCCAGTTTACTTTTGACCTCAGCTGAAAATCATTAAGACATTAAGACATTTTATTATTAAAATTCCTGGTTTTAAAATTTGAAAGGTTAAAAATACCCAATGTATTCAAAAATAAATAAAGAAAATTCTTGCTTTTAAAATTTGAAAGGTTAAAAAACTCCCAAAGTATTCAAAAATAAATAAATAAAATTCTTGCTTTTATTTTTTAATTTAATTTTTTAAATTCTTGCTTTAAAAAAATAAAAAGATGTGGCTATTCCTAGCTATCTGATAATACTCAGAATTAATTCTTTAAAGGGTAATCAATAAATAATTTGTCCAAACCACAAGTGCAAAAAATTAGTTACAAATTAATTTAGAATATGACTTTGAATTAACCACATGGTTAAAATGTGAAAAAAAAATTAAAGCTTAAAACAATATGAAGTGCTATTAAGTTGTAACTTAATAAATTATCCCAATTCTTTTAAAATTAACAAAGTAGAAAACCTGCCTTAAAATCATTTACAGATGCTTATAAAAAAGCAGTGACTTAATAAGACACGCCAAGGCCGATGGTTTGCAAGAGGTTTCTAGAAGTGATTTAGATAAAATGGGGAGGCCAGCACCTCCAGCCCGGGCCAGTTATCCTGGGAAGGCCAATCTACATGGGCAGCAGGTTTGACTGACATGAGCTTTCTCCCTCTACCAAGAGAGGAACATAAAAAGGTCACAGTTCAAAGAACCCTCCTGGTCAGAGAAATAGATGATTTCCTTTTCTGGAAAAATCTGGCCAAGAAAGAAAACATCCCATGCAGATCCCATCGTCTCCAGGCCCAGGGCAGGGAGGGAAAGCACAAAGACAGACTGTTCACTTCTCTATACAGGTCAGAGAAGTAGCATGAGAGAACTGACCTGAGTCCTGGGAGAGGCTCCAGGCAGTGGGTCTTTCTTCAGGCTACAGGAGAACTAGTCAGGAGGAGGCGGCCCTGCACAAAGGGCTCCGGGGTGGGGCCGGGGAGCCTTGCAGGCGTAGCAGGGTGACCTTGGGGTTTGAGAGCGCTGAAACCTCGTGGGACATCAAGAGGGACCCAGGGTTTGCCGGCATGACTCCCTGGCACCTTAGTGTAGATAGAGGGCATGGGGGCAAAATGTGGAAAATAGTCATAAAACAACTTTTACCAAGTTAGAAAATAAAAGAGCAAATTAGGTGGCAAGTATGCTAACTTAGAGCAGATCTGTTCACAAAAGAAGTATGGATTTAGAACACAGGTATATCAGGGATATAAAATAAAAGATACTTTTTATACTCTATACTTTTGCAGCCTAAGCCTCTCTGGCTTCCGGTAGCATCACCCTTTTACAGATGAAGAAACCAAAAGGAAGGACTTGGCCCAAAATCACACAGCAAGAAAGTTGCAGAGGATTTGAACCTGGGGTTGTTTTAACTTCTGACTCTGTTCTTACCACTGTAGTACTGTATCCTCAAACCGGTGAAAGGCTTTTTTATTTTGGAGACAGAGTTTCACTTTGTTGCCCTCGGTAGAGTGATTCTCTTGACTCAGCCTCCTAAGTAGCTGGGACAACAGGCGCCCACCACAATGCCTGGCTATTTTTCTGTTTTGAGACAGAGCCTCAAGCTGTCACCCTGGATACAGTGCCGTGGCATCACAGCTCACAGAAACCTCCAATTCCTGGGCTCAAGCGAGTCTCCTGCCTCTGCCTCCCAAGTAGCTGGGACTACAGGCGCCTGCCACAACGCCTGGCCATGTTTTTGGTTGCAGCCACCATTGTTGTTTGACGGGCCTGGGCTGGATTCGAACCCCCCAGCTCAGGTGTACGTGGCTGGGGCCTTAGCCTGTTGAACCACAGGCGCCAAGCCCATGCCCGGCTATTTTTAGAGACAGGGTCTCACTTTTGCTCAGACTGGTCTTGAACCTGTCTGTGAGCTCAATCCACCCTCCTGGACCTCCCAGATTGCTAGGATTATAGGTGTGAGCCACCATGCCCAGCCTTGAACTTCTTTATTATCTATCTATCTATCTATATTTATATTTGCTCCCAGAACATCAAAAACCAAAAGGAAAAATGTTCCTCAAGTCACTACCTTCACAGACATTTTATGTTACCTGTTGGGTTTGTGCATATAGGCTTTAAAGTCTCACTAAAGGCTATAGTTGAATTGGTTCTGTTTGAGTAAAAGACATTTAAAGTAAGAAATCCCAGAATTACAAAATCTGGAAATATTTCTGGTTATGAAAGCAAATGTACAAGAAAGAAGGAAGTTAATTTTCCTTAAAACACTTGACCCTGCAGCTGCACAGAGAGTCCCGGCAGTGATGGCTATGATCCAGAGCCAGTCTGGGAGCTGGGCCCCTTCAGTTACTCTAAGGCAAGCACACAGGACTCCAGCCACTTGCAAAACTGCCACCTCCGCCTGATAAGAGCTTGTTAAGAACTTCCCTCTGAAGAGGGCTCACTTCACTCCTAGTGAGGACACAGTCGGGAAGGGGAAGGCAAACCTTCTCCCCCTCCCAACTGAAAAATTTGTATGCTTACTGTTAAGATGTTAAACATTACACCAATCTCTGAGTGTTTCAGTGTTTGTTTTTTAGGTGTGCAGCTGACTTGGAGCATGGTGGGCACACGCTGTGGGCTACTACTAATTTCTGAGAACTCTCTTGACAGCACATAGGATTCCTCTAAAAACGGTATTTCCAATAACTGTGGGGAAGCAAGGATGACAGGTACTTAATGAATGTTCACTGGTAGAATCTGTGTCCTCATAGGATACAGAAGACAAAGAAGCATTTACTCGTTCAACAAACATATATCAAGTTTTTACTATGAGATGGGCACTTGTATGAGGTACTAAGGATTTGGAAATGAGAATGTTCTTAATCCAAGGAGTTCAGTGTCTATGACTACTTGTGTGTATTGTACCTACTGTAACTGATGCCAAATAAAACATTGCAAGATTTTGTAGAAGACTGGAATTGGGTGTGTGTGAGAGAGAGCAAGTAGGACAAGAAAGATGGCCTGGGAAGGTCGCAGGGAGGCGAGGACATAGGAGACCAGTCTTGAAGGGCTCACTGGTTGGGGTGGAGAGGGCATTACAGGATCCCAGAAAGTTGAAAGAGAAGAGCGGTGCCTGTGGCTCAGTCGGTAAAGTGCTGGCCCCATATACCGAGGGTGGCAGGTTCAAACCTGACCCCAGCCAAACTGCAACAGAAAAATAGCAGGGCATTGTGGCGGGCGCCTGTAGTCCCAGCTACTCGGGAGGCTGAGGCAAGAGAATCACCTAAGCCCAAGAGCTGGAGGTTGCTATGAGCTGTATGAGGCCACGTCACTCAACCGAGGGTGATAAAGTGAGACTGTCCCTACCAAAAAAAAAAAAAAAAAAAAATGGTGAAAGTGGGAGTATGTGGGGGAACCCTAAAATTGGGGTGAATAGGTGGGACAATGACACAGAAGAGACAGCAGGGAAACGGCTGCAAAGGGAAGCAGACACAGACTTCACTTTGCCAGGGCCTTGGGTGCTGCACCAAGAATGGGGTTCAGGTGCATCCAAATGTGGACATTGCTTGAGGGTGTAGGGTTTAGTTTACCCTTTTGCTTAGTACATGATCTTTTGGGGGATAGGTGAGCACGGTAAATATTTGAAAATTTCAATCCTATAGATGAAATGCCCAAACATTAGTAAATAACTGTAAATAAAAACAACAGGCTGAAAACAGCAAGCACATTATAGAATATGGTCCCTGCCCATGATCCCTACCAGTGGTTTCTGAGTGGGGTGAGCAAGACAGTCTGTAGCAATGAAGGAATGGTGGGGAAATCTACTTATAAGTATTTTTCTTTAAAAACATGAACAATACCAGGTGTGGTGGCTCTTGCCTATAATCCTAGTACTCTGGGAAGCCAAGGCGGATGGATGGCTTGAGCTCAGCAGTTCAAGACCAGCCTGAGTAAGACCAACACCCTGTCTCTAAAAATAGAAAAAGTAGCCAGCTGTTATGCACGGTGGTTGCTTGTAGTCCCAGCTACTCGGAAGGCTGAGGCAAGAGGATCACTCGAATCCAGGAGTTTGAGGTTGCTGTGAACTATGATGATGCCATGATACTGTACCCAGGGTGACAGAGTAAGACTCTGTGTCAAACAAAGAAACGAACAAAAAAAAAAAGTGAAAAAATTGGCTTTACTGATACTTAATAGACGAAAGGGCCCTGGTCCTCACACCAGCCTGTGGGGCACTGGTTATGACATCTTGATGAGGAGGAGGCACCTTGTGATGTGGGTTGCTCTAGATATGCTGGAGTTTACATATTTCAGGATATCACGGTTGTGTTCAACGAAAAAACAACAAGAAGACCCTTAAATAGCCAAACTTTATACTACTGTGCAGTGATTCAGGAAGTGATCATTAGTCTTTTTTGTGTCATATGGACGTTCATCAGTCATTTCGTAACTTAGTACTTAAAAGAATGAAAGAGAAGGTATGATTTTCGGCTGGGCACCTGTAGCTCACTCAGTGGTTAGGGTGCTGGGCACATGCACCGGGGCTGGTAGGTTCGAACCCGGCCCAGGCCTGCTAAAACAAACAAACAAACAAAATAGCTGGGTGTTGTGGTGGGCATCTGTAGTCCCAGCTGCCATGGAGCCTGAGGCAAAAGAATCGTTTAAGCCCAAGAGTTTGAGGTTGCTGTGAGCTATGACGCCATAGCGGGTGCAACAAAGTGAGACTCTGTCTAAATTAAAAAAAAAAAATAAAAAAAAGGAATACAGATTTTCTTCCATGAAAAGTTCCAAATCTAGAGAACTTTTATTTTTTAATGACTGCAGCAGTATATCAATTAGCTTTTTTTGAGACAGGGTATCACTCTGTTGCCCAGGTTAGAGTGCAGTGGTGGCATCTAAGCGCATAGCAACCTCAAACTCTTGGGCTCCAGTGATCCTCCTGACTCAGCCTCTTGAGTAGTGGGGAATACAGGCACCTGCCACCACACCTGGCTACTATTTTTTATTTTTTGTGTAGAGATCAGGATCTTACTATGTTGCCCTGGTTGGTCCTGAACTCCTGATCTCAAGTAATCCTCCCCCTTCAGCTTCCCAAAGTGCTAGGATTACAGGCATGAGCTACCATGCCGGGCTACTCTTTTCTTATAAACAAATGCACTTGAATCTGTCCCTTCAAGGAAAAGAAGATAATGCCATGAGTTACAGTTTTTCAAAACAATCTGTGCCAAGAACACAGCATTTGTGAAAATGGATTGCCAATAGACTGAGTACAGTGCCAATGATGTTGCTAGAGTGCTGTCTACAGACACACCGAGCCCTGCACACTAAAAACCGTCGAAACCAGAATTCCCACCTTCCTTTTTTTTTTTTAATTGTAGGATTTGTTGAGGTACAAGATACCAGGTTACACTAATTGCATTTGTTGGGTAAAGTGCCTCTTATAATTGTGTCTTGCCCCCCAAAGTGTGTCACACACCAAGACCCCATCCCTCTTCCCTCTCTCTGTTCTTCCTTTGTCCTACTCTCTCCCTCCTTCTCTCTCTCTCTGCTCTTCCTTTTTCCCAGCCCCCTTCCTCCTTCTCTCTCTCTCTGCTATCCCCTTCCCCTACCCCACACCATGTACTAGGTCATTAACTGTCCTCCTATTAAAATTGAGTACATGCAGCTCGGTGCCTGTAGCTCAGCCACTAGGTGGTCTATTACATACACCAGAGCTGGTGGGTTCGAATCCAGCCTAGACCTGCCAAACAACAGTGACAACTACCACCAAAAAATAGCCGAGCGTTGTGGTGGGTGCCTGTAGTCCCAGCTATTTGGGAGGCTGAGGCAAGAGAATCGCTTAAGCTCAAGAGTTTGAGGTTGCTGTGAGCTCACACCACAGCACTCTACCCAGGGTGACAGCTTGTGACGTGTCTCAAAAAAAAAAACTTGAGTACATGGGATTCATGCTTCTCCATTCTTGTGATGCTTTACTAAGAATAATGTGTTCCACTTCCATCCAGATTAATACAAAGGATGTAAAGTCTCCATCTTTTTTAATGGCTGAATAGTATTCCATGGTATAGTTTGTTAATCCATTCCTGGGTTGGTGGGCATTTAGGCTGTTTCCACATTTTGTGATTAAAAATTGAACTTCAGTAAACAGTCTAGTGCAAGTGTCCTTATGATAAAAGGATTTTTTCCTTTTGGGTAGATGCCCAGTAATGGGATTACAAATGGGAGGTCTAGCTTGAGTTCTTTGAGAGTTCTTTATACTTCCTTCCAAAAAAGTTGTATCAATTTGCAGTCCCACCAGCAGTGTAAAAGTGTTCCCTTCTCTCCACATCCACGCCAGCATCTGCAGTTTTGAGATTTTGTGACATGGGCCATTCTCACTGGGGTTAGATGGTATCTCAGGGTGGTTTTGATTTGCTTTCTCTAATAATTAGGGATGATGAGCATTTTTTTCATATGTCTGCCAGTCATTCGTCTATCTTCTTTAGAGAAGGTTCTATTCATGTCTCTTGCCCATTGTTATATGGGATTGTTGGCTTTTTTCATGTGGATTAATTTAAGTTCTCTATAGATCCTAGTTACCAAGTTTTTTTGGTTTTTTTTTTTTT
>CAUYON010035345.1:0-11078 GCA_963573935.1 Arctocebus calabarensis
TCCCGAGTAGCTGGGACTACAGGTGCCCGCCACAGCGCCCGGCTATTTTTTTGTTTTGCAGTTCGGCCGAGGCCGGGCTTGAACCCGCCACCTTCGGTATATGGGGCCGGCGCCCTACTCGCTGAGCCACAGGAGCCGCCCTCTGCATGCATTTTATTGACTAGAATTCCACATTTGCTTATAGTTTTTCCTTTTGATTATAATTCATGTATAATGAAGGAGGACTGCCTGAGGTCAGAGTTTGAGACCAGCCTAGCCAACACAGTTAGACTCCATCTCTATAAAAAAATACAAAAATTAGTCACGCGTAGTGGCATATACCTGTAGTCCTAGCTACTGGGGAGGCTGAAGCAGGAAGATTGCTTGAGCCCAGGAGTTTGAGACTGCAATGACCTATAATCAGGCAACTCACTTTAATCTAGGTGACTGTGAGATCCTGTCTCAAAAAAACAAAAAGAAGGGCAGGGATGGCTCAGCGCCTGTGGCTCAAGTAGCTAAGGCGCCAGTCACATACACCTGAGCTGGCGGGTTTGAATCCAGCCTGGGCCCGCCAAGCAACGATGGCTGCAACCAAAAAATGGCTGGTCGTTCTGGCGGGTGCCTGTAGTCCCAGCTACTTGGGAGGCGGAGGCAGGAGACTCGCTTGAGCCCAGGAATTGGAGGATGCTGTGAGCTGTGATGTCACCGCACTCCATCCAGGGTGACAGCTTGGGGCTCTGTCTCAAAAATTAAAAAAAAAAAAGGGGGGGGCAGGCATGTGGCTCACACCTATAATCCTAGCACTCTGGGAGGCCACGGTAGGAGAATCACTTAAGCTCAGAGATCAAGACCAGCCTGAGCAAGAGTGAGACCTTTGTCTCTACTAAAAATAGAAAAATTAGCCAGGCATTGTGGCAGGTACCTATAGTGCCAGCTATTTGGGAGGATGAGGGAGGAGAACTGCTGGAACCCAGGAGTTTGAGGTTGCTGAGCTATCATGATGCCATGGCACTCTAGCCCAGGCA
The DNA here is from genome assembly GCA_963573935.1 of Arctocebus calabarensis. Lineage (NCBI taxonomy): Eukaryota > Metazoa > Chordata > Mammalia > Primates > Lorisidae > Arctocebus > Arctocebus calabarensis. The sequence continues at coordinate 1,005 of CAUYON010035345.1, forward strand.
ACAGAGACTTTGTCTCAAAAAGAAAACTAGAGAGAAAGAAAGATATACAAATGGCCAATGAGCACATGAAAAGATATATAAGATCATCAGCCATCAGGAAAATGTAAATCAAAGAGATACCACTTCACATCTGCTAGGATGGCTATAATTAAAAAAATGAATTATAACAAGTGCTGGTGAGGATTTAGACAAATTGGAGCACTCATACACTGCTGAAGGGAATGTAAAATGGTACAGTCACATTGGAAAAACCAGGGAGTAGTTTTTCAAAAGGTTAAATATGGTGGCACCTGTGGCTCATTGAGTAGCATGTCAGCCCTATATGCTGAAGGTGGCGGGCTCAAACCCAGCCTCGGCTGAACTGCAAAACAGAAAAATAGCTGGGCATTGTGGCGGTCGCCTGTAGTCCCAGCTATTCGGGAGGCTGAGGCAAGAGAATCGCCTAAGCCCAGAAGTTGGAGGTTGCTGAGCTGTGTAATGCCACGGCACTCTACCAAGGGTGATAAAGTGAGACTCTGTCTCTACCAAAAAAGGTTAAACATAAAGTTACTGTAAAACCCAGCAATTCTACTCTTAGGTATATACCCAAGAAACAAAAACAGGGGTGGCACCTGTGGCTCAAGGAGTGGGGTGCTGGCCCCATATACCGGAGGTGGTGGGTTCAAACCTGGCCCTGGTCAAAAACTGCAAAAATAAATAAACAAAAAAGAAACAAAAACAGGTGCACATGAAAACTTGCAAATGAATGTTCACAGCAATATTATTCATAATAACCAAAAAGTAGGAAAAACTCATTATGTCCATAGATTAATGAATGGACAAATAAAATGTAGCATTATCCATAGAATGGAATATTATTCATTAGGATATACTGACAAATGGTACAACATGGATAAACCCTGAAAGCATTATGCTAAGTGAAAAAAATCAGTCACAAAAGACTAAATATTATACAATTCCATTTATATAAAATGTCCTGAAGAAGCAAATTTATAGAGATAGGCTCAGTGCCTGTAGCATAGTGGTTATGGTGCCAGTCACAAACACCAAGGCTGGTGGGTTTGAGCCCAGCCTGGGCCAGCTAAACAAATGACAACTGGAACAAAAAAACAGCCCAGCATTGTGACGGGCGCCTCGGGAGGCCGAGGCAAGAGAATTACTTCAGACCAAGAATTTGAGGTTGCTGTGAGCTGTGATGCCACAGCAGTCTTCTGAGGGTGACATGATAAGACTCTGTTTCAAAAAAAATAAAATCTATATAGATAGAAAATAGATTAGTAGGAAGAGGGTCAGTGGAAAATTGGGAATGACTAATACATATGCAGTTCAATTTTGGGGGTAAGAAAAGTGTTGTTATTCTTTTTTTTTTGAGACACAGTCTCACTCTGTCAACCTGAGTAGCGTGCCATGGTGTCACAGCTCATAGCAACCTCCAATTCTTAGGCTCAAGCTATCCTCTTGCCTCAGTTTTTCTATTTTTAGTAGAGGGGAGGTCTCGCTCTTATTCAGGCTGATCTTGAACCTATGAGCTCAGGCAATTCACCCACCTCAGCCTCCCTGAGTGTTAGGATTACAGGTGTGAGCCACCGTGCCCGGCCAGGAAAAGTATTCTAAGAATTGGTGGTAATGGCTGCATAACTCTATGATCATACTAAAAGCCACTGAATTGTATACTTTATATGGGTGAATTGTGTGGCACATGAACAAATTTCAATAATGGCGCTATGAAAAAAATGTATATACATATTTTGCGGGGGAGGGAAAGGGTCTCACTTTGTTACTCATGTTAGAGTGCAGTGGCCTCATAATTGTCACATTCACTGCAACCTCGAACTCCAGTGTTCAAATAATACTCCTGCCTCAACCTCCTGAGTAGCTGAGACTATAGGCATGTGCTACCACACTTGGCTAATTTTTCTATTTTTTTTTTTTTTTACAAATAGGATTTTAGTCTTGCTCAGGCTGATCTCAAACTTCTGGCCTCAAGGAATGCTTTGGCCTCTTGGCTTCCTAAAGTGCTAGGATTATAGGCATGAACCATTAAGCCTGGCAAAAATGTTTTTTAAAATAATACTTGCACAGTCTCAAAGTATCTTCCATAAAGGTAGTTATTAATTACAAAAGCTGAAATAACACTACAGCAGAGAAACGTGGCAAAGACTTAATCAAATGATCAACACTAATGTGACTATTAATGAGGATTTCTGTCATCATATGCCTTCTGACACTGTGTACTGGAAAAGGGCACAACATTCACTTCTGTGTCAAAAATGCATAACTTAAAATTAATTATGAGGGGCTCGGTGCCTGTGGCTCAACGAGCTAAGGCGCCAGCCACGTACACCTGAGCTGGCAAGTTCGAATCCAGCCCCTGGGCCCGCCAAACAACGACGCCAAACAACAATGACGGCTGCACCCAAAAAATGGCCGGGCGTTGTGGCGGGCGCCTGTAGTCCCAGCTACTTGGGAGGCGGAGGCAGGAGACTCGCTTGAGCCCAGGAATTGGAGGTTGCTGTGAGCTGCATTGCCACGGCACTCTATCCAGGGTGACAGCTTGAGGCTCTGTCTCAAAAAAAAAAAAAAAATAATTAATCATGAGGACATACCAAACAAGTTAAAGGACATTCTGTTCTTTAAAAGTATTGAGGTCATGAAAGGCAAAAAAGAAAGAATAAAGACCTCCTCTGAAGACAAGACAACTAAAGGAATGTGTGATCTTGGATCGAATCCCAAAACAGAAAAAGGACACTGGGGGATAAGTAGTAAAATCTGAATAAGATCTACAGATTACTTAATAATATCTTATCAATATTAACGTCCTGGGTTTTCTACTTGTACTATGGTTACACAGATGTTAATATTTGAGTAAAGAACTTTTTGTCCATCTTTGAAATTTTTTGGTAAGTCTGAAATTATCTTAGAAAGGAAAAGGAAAAAAAACACATGGCGATAGATGAGTTGAATATCATAAGATAGTGCAATTTGGTTGAGTAACTCTTCAGAAAGAATCACAAAGAAATAAAAAAATGGAAAACAGAATTTAAGAAATGCAGAGGACAGGAACACAAGTTTTAACAATAGTAGAGGAGTTGCAAAGGGGGGAAATAATGGAGAAAAGAAAGTATTTGAGGAAATAATGACCTGGACTTCTGAATAATTGTGGAAGATAGGAATAGAAGAATTGTTCTTTGCCTAAATCTCATTAAAAGGGCAGAAAAAAGAAAAATGGACAAAGATAGTGGTAAGAAGATGGCAACTCAAGAAATGCTATGAAATTTTGGAAGCTGGAAAGGAGATGAGTGAGTGAAAATAGACAGGAGACCAGAGAAAGCAGAATTCTAGGCCAACAAGAAACAAAATGAATAGGAGAATAGAGTTGGAAGTCTCCGAAATCAGAGGATCCAGACACAGGAGAATGCTATGATGAAATAGTGGCCTATGAAGAAAATTATTTGAAAGTCTTCATAGTAGTGATTTTCAACAGGAGTGTTATAAGAGAATTCTAGGTGTGCATGAAAAATTTTAAAGATCATTAATTAAATTATTTTTGAAAGAAGTTCAAAGCACAGTAAATATATATATATATATATATATTTTTTTTTTTTTTTTGAGACAGAGTCTCAAGCTGTCACCCTGGATAGAGTGCTGTAGCATCACAGCTCACAGAAACCTCCAATTCCTGGGCTCAAGTGAGTCTCTTGCCTCCGTTTCCCAAGTAGCTGGGACTTCAGGTGCCCACCACGCCTGGCCATTTTTTGGTTGCAGCCGTCATTGTTGTTTGGAGGGCCCAGGCTGGATTTGAACCTGCCAACTCAGGTGTACGTAGCTGGCGCCTTAGCCCATTGAGCCAAAGGTGCCGAGCCAGTAAATATATTCTTTTTTTAACTCTTTTTTTGTAGAGTGAGTCTCACTTTATCGTCCTCGGTAGAGTGCTTTGGCGTCACTCAGCTCACAGCAACCTGCAATTCCTGGGCTTAGGCGATTCTCTTGCCTCAGCCTCCTGAGTAGCTGGGACTACAGGTGTCTGCCACAACATCCAGCTATTTTTTGTTGTTTTGCAATTCAGCTGAGGCCGGGTTTGAACCTGCCACCTTCGGTATATAGGGCCAGTGCCCTACTCGCTGAGCCACAGGTGCTGCCCAATTCTTTTTTTTTTTTTTTTTTTGATCAACATAATGTAAGTGTGCTGTGGAAGTTTAACTACAAGTTCAAAATGTGCTATGAGATTAAAAAAGGCTGAAATACACTGCTTTACAGGGATATATTCTCTCCCACCCAGTAAGCAGATTATAGCAATGGTTCTTTTTTTTTTAATTAAGTTTTTATTTATTTTTATTTATTTATTCATTTTTTTGTTGTTGCAGTTTGGCCAAGGCTGGGTTTGAACTCACCACCCTTGGTATATGGGACCAGCACCCTACTCACTGAGCCACAGGCACCACCCATAGCAGTGGTTCTTCACTGGAGGAAATTTTGCTCTCCAGGAAAAATTTGGCAATATCTAGAATTTTTTTTTTAATTTTTAGAATTTTTGCTTTTTTATGCATTAAAAAACATTTTTTTAAAAAAGAGATGGGATCTTGCTCTGTTGCCCAGGCTGGAGTGTAGTGGCATGACCCAACATTCTCAAACTCTTGGACTCAAGCAATCCTCCCTCCTCATTCCCAAGCAGCTAGGACTATAGGTGTGCACCACCATGCCTGGCTAATTTTTATTTTTGGTAGAGACAGGGTCTTGCTATCTTCCCCAGGCTGTTCTTGAACACCTGGTCTGAAGTGATCCTCTCACCTCAGCCTCCAAAAGTGATAGGACTATAGGTATGATCCACTGCGTCCAACCTAGAAATAGTTTTGACTGTTATGGCTTGGTGCCTGTAGCTCAAGCAGCTAGAGCTCCAGCCACATACACAGGAGTTGGTGGGTTCAAATCCAGCCTGGGCTTGCCAAACAATGACAACTACAACCAAAAAATAGCTGGGCATTGTGGTGGGCGCCTATAGTCCCAGCTACTTGGGAGACTGAGGTGAGAGAATCACGTAAGCTCAGGAGTTTGAGGTTGCTGTGAGCTGTGATGCCACAGCACTCTACTCAGGGAGACAGCTGGAGACTATCTCAAAAAAAAAAAAAAAAAGTTTTGGCTGTTACAACTGGGAAGGAGGTATGCTACTGGCTTCTAGCAGGTAAAGGCCAGGGATACTGCTTAATATCTTACAAAAGACAATTCCCACAACAAAGAATTACTTGGCTCAAAATATCAATAGTGTCATGTTTGAAAAATCCCTGGACTAGAGAAAATTAAGCACAGATGAAAGCAGGGATAAAGTCCCAGTGAAAACATAAGGGGTTAAATGAATGTCTGTAAACTGAACAGAAAGCCTTGGAGATCTCTTCTGTCAATGAGCGCCCAGAATGCTGACAATCAAACTTACACTTACCAGGCAGAGGACTGAAGGACTCCTTCTCTAGGAAAGTGACTGGCTCAAGACAAAACATACAAATTAGTGATACTGGCGGTTCCTCTTCCCAAAATTGTCAGGTTCCAGGCTACAATGAAATCTACCAGCTGACAATCTCCTCTCCTCACTCTTTTTTTTTTTTTTTTTTTTTGTGACAGATCCTCAAGCTGTCTCCCTAGGTAGAGTACTTTGGCGTCATAGCTCATGGCAACCTCCAACTCTTGGGCTCATGTGATCCTCTTGCCTCAGTTTTTCTATTTTTAGTAGAGAAGGGGTCTCACTTTTTGCTCAGGCTGGTCCCAAACTCATGAGCTCAGGCAATCCACCCACCTTGGCCTCCCAGAGTGCTAGGATTACAGGTTTGGGCCATCACACTTGGCCTTCCTCTCTTCACTCTTAAATATGAATGCGTAACCAACCAAAGATCATCAGACATTTAAAGAAAGTGTCTAATATAAAATTAGGCTAACACACAGAAAAAAGAAGAGGAAACAGAGACAATGTAGGAAGCAGAAGAAAACTAAAAAGAAATAAAAACAATACTACTAAAATCCTGGGAAAGATAAGGGAATACCACTACACTCCATCAAACAAAACAGGATACTATAATAAAAGAAACAGAAGATAAATATTAGAAGTTTGTTATAGAAATAAAAAATTCAACAGGAAAATTGGCAATTAAATTGTAGAAATTTTCCAGCAAATAGAATGAAAGACAAATAGATGAAAAGTGATAAAGAAAAACAAAAAGATATAGGCTTGATGCCCATAGCACAGTGGTTACAGCGCTGGCCACATACACCGAGGCTGACGGTTTCGAACCTGGCCTGGGCCAGCTAAACAACAATGATGACAACCTCAACAAAAAATAACCGGGCATTGTGGTGGGTGCCTGTAGTCCAGCTACTTGGGAGGCTGAGGTGAGAGAATCACTTAAGCCCAAGAGTTTGAGGTTGCTGTGAGCTGTGATGCCATAGCACTCTACCGAGGGTGACATAGCAAAACTCTGACTCAAAATAAATAAATAAATAAATAGGCTCAGCGCCTGTGGCTCAATGGGCTAAGGCGCCAGCCACGTACACCTGAGTTGGCGGTTCGAATCCAGCCCGGGCCCGCCAAACAACTACGGCTGCAACCAAAAAATGGCCGGGGGGCACCTGTAGTCCCAGCTATTTGGGAGATGGAGACAGGGGACTCACTTGAGCCCAGGAATTGGAGGTTGCTGTGAGCTGTGATGTCACAGCACTCTATCCAGGGTGACAGCTTGAGGCTCTGTCTCAGAAAAAATAAATAAATAATAAATAAATAAATAAAAACCAAAATAAAATAAAATAAAATAAAAGGAGGAATTTTTTTTTTTTTTGTAGAGACTCACTTTATCGCCCTTGGTAGAGTGCCACGACATCACACAGCTCACAGCAACCTCCAACTCCTGGGCTTAGGCAATTCTCTTGTCTCAGCCTCCTGAGTAGCTGGGACTACAGGTGCCCGCCACAACGCCCAGCTATTTTTCTGTTTTGCAGTTCGGCCGAGGCCGGGTTTGAACCTGCCACCTTCGGTATATGGGGCCAGCGCCCTACTCAATGAGCCACAGGCACCGCCCTAAGAGGAGGAATCTATGAGATCCAATAGCCAATATAAAATTCTAGAAACAGAAAAGAGAAAAAAATTGAACAAATACTATAGAAATAATTCTAAGAATTTCCCAGAACTAAAGAAAATGAGTTTCCAGATTGAAACCTTCCACTAAAGCTGGGCTTAGTGGCCTGTTCCAGTAGTTCAAGTTACTTAGGAGGCTGAAGAGGGAGGATTATTTGAACCCAGGAGTCTGAAGATGTATTGTGCTATGATCCTGCCCCTCTACACATGCTAGCCTTAGGTACAGAGAAATCCCTTCTCTTAAAAAAAAAAGCAACAAAAAACAAAACAAACAAAGAAAAGAAAGAAAAAGAAAAGAAGGCTCTGCCAAGTGCCAGCTCCATAAATTCCTACATCAAGAAACATTGCCTGTGGCTCAACGGGCTAAGGCGCCAGCCACGTATACCTGAGCTGGCAGGTTCGAATCCAGCCCCCGGGCCCGCCAAACAACGACGGCTGCAACCAAAAAATGACCGGGCGTTGTGGCAGGCGCCTGTGGTCCCAGCAACTTGGAAGGCAGAGGCAAGAGACTCGCTTGAGCCCAGGAATTTGAGGTTGCTGTGAGCTGTGATGCCGTAGCACTCTATCCAGGGTGACAGCTTGAGGCTCTTTCTCAAAAAAAAAAAAAAAAGAAACATTGTCATGGCATTTCAGAACATTAAAGAGAAAGGATATGACTTTCATCACAGGGAATCTTAGAGACCAGGTAAAGGAGAGGCCTTCCTAAGACAAAGTATCTAAAGATACAAGTTAAAATATAAACACAATTCTCATCTAACTGCTAAGTCCACAAAATAAATAAAAGGACTTCGTAAGTGCCAAAATTAAAAGAAAACCAATAACTGCAGTGGTGAGAGCAAATGCTGACTTCCCTGTGGGAATATGCAGGTTTAACAAAAGCAAAGGGTTTGGGACTGAAGAGCCAAATGGAATGAAGAACTGAATGAGCCACAGGTCTTCTGCCAGCCTAAAGTTAGAATTGAGAACCTCTATGTGAAATAAGGAGAACAGTTAAACCAAAAAATATCCATTCACTAGAAGAGACAAGAAAGAATATTATCTTTTTCTAAGCAGGCTTTGCATGAGAGAAAAGTCTTCCCTGAGAATTCATAACCACAATCCTCCCAAGAGTTTAGAATTTATTCTTGCTAAGCTGATGCTCTACCAGAAGGCCATGTTCAGTTCAAGCGCCAAGATCTTGAAGTCCAATGGCAAGAAGATGGAGTTAAAGTCTGGCCTTTCCCATGCACTTTTGGATCTGGAGATGAACTTAGACTTCAAGGCTCAGTTCAGGGAGCTGAATATAATGGCAGCCAAGGAAACTGAAGTTGGTGGTGGTCAAGAAGCTATCATAATCTTTATTCCTGTCCCTCAACTTCAAATCTTTCCAGAAAATTCAAGTCCAGCTAGAATGTGAATTGGAGAAAAAATTCAGTGGGAACCATGTTGTCCCTTTTTTTTTTTTTCTGTAGAGACAGTCTCACTCTATTGCCCTCAGTGGAGTGCCGTGGTGTCACACAGCTCACAGCAAACTTCAACTCCTGGGCTTAGGCGATTCTCTTGCTTCAGCCTCCCGAGTAGCTGGGACTACAGGCGCCCGCCACAATGCCCGGCTATTTTTCTGTTTTGCAGTTCAGCCAAGGCTGGGCTTGAACCGGCCACCTTCGGTATACGGGGCTGGCGCCCTACTCGATGAGCCACAGGCACCGCCCAGAACCATGTTGTCTTTATCATTCACAGGAGAATTCTGCCTAAGCCAACTTGAAAAAGCTGTAAAATAAATAAGCAAAATCATCCCAGGAGCCACATTCTGATGATCATGCATGATGTGACCTCAAGGACTTGATTGTCCCAAGTGAAACTGGGGGCAAGAGAATCATGTGAAGCTGGATGGCAGCTGGCTCATAAAGGTGCATTTGGACAAAGCATAGCAGAATAATGTGGAACACAGGTCGAAAATTTTCTGGTGTCTATAATAAGCTCATGGGCAAGGATGTTAATTTTGAATTCTCAGAATTTTAGCCATAAACAAAAATGACTAAATAAAGTACATTCAGTTAAAAAAAGGAGTTTGGAATTCAAATACAACTACTTGTATAGTCTAAGAACCCACTATCACTACAACATAACAGAGAAATTAATGTAAAAATGTAGTTCCAGCTAGGAACACCCTTGGCATAGAATCAAATCCAAAACAAATCTAGAAGGACATAGCTCAGTCCAGGCAGGGTTCTCAGAATTTCCTGAGATAAAGCATCAACAAAAATTAACTGGCCAGGTGTGGTGGCTCACACCTGTAATCCTAGCACTCTGGGAAGCCAAGGCTGGTGGACTGCCCTGAGCTCAGTGGTTTGTGACCAGCCTGAGCCAGAGCCAGAGTAAGACCTCGTCTCTCCAAAAAAAAAAAAAAAAAAAAAGCTGGGCATTGAGGCAGGCAGGCTCCTGTAGTCCCAGCTACTTGGGAGGCTGAGACAAGAAAATTGCTTAAACTCAAGAGCTGGAGGTTGCCGCGAGCTATGACGCCACGGCACTCTACCAAGGGTCACAAAGTGACACTCTGTCTTAATAAACTAACTAAATAAAAAGAATTAGACGGCTTGGTGCCCGTAGCTCAAGCAGCTAAGGCAGCAGCCACATACACCAGAGCTGGCAGGTTTGTATCCAGCCTGGGCCTGACAAACAATGACAACTATAACCAAAAAATACCCAGGTTGGCTCCGTGCCTGTGGCTCAATGGGCTAAGGCTCCAGCCATGTACACCTGAGCTAGCGGGTTCAAATTCAGCCCGGGCCCTCCAAACAATGACAGCTGCAACCAAAAAATGGCCGGGCGTTGTGGCGGGCACCTGTAGTCCCAGCTACTTGGGAGGCAGAAGCAGGAGACTCACTTGAGCCCAGGAATTGGAGGTTGCTGTGAGCTGTCATGCCACAGCACTCTATCCAGGGTGACAGCTTGGGGTTCTGTCTCAAAAAAAAAAATAC
>CAUYON010035347.1:0-17152 GCA_963573935.1 Arctocebus calabarensis
AATAATTTTATTGAATCATAATTATGTACATTGGTGCAATCACAGGGCACGATTCATATACATTCAGAAATATTTTGATAATACTGTTACAGATATCCTTCATGGCATTTCCTTGATCACTATATAAAGACATTAATACTCTACCTTTAATAAGTTTCGCCAGTACCCTGCTAAGATGCACCGTAGGTGTGTTCCCACTAATTGCCCTCCCTCTATCCATCCTCCCCCCTGATTGCTTTTTTAAGATAAGAATCCTCTTCTATTTGTGTCCTGCGCCCAAAGGTGCACCATTATCTGATATTTTGGGTGGTAATGAATAAGGTGAACCTTTTGCTGCAAAATGCAAGAATGCCATTTCTGCAGCTCATGAAAGGCAAGTATATTCTCTCCTGTGCCAGACAGTAATAATTGTAATAAACTGGGGCTGCTGCCAAAGCTGAAATAAACAAATGATTATAGCAGACAATAGAAGCTCAAACCTGTCCCTGATGAATGAAGTTGCTAATGTGGCTTCCTGGGGTGGATGTCGGCTAAAGGTTCCCCCTCCATTGGGTTCTAGTGACAGGTAAGTGGTTTGGGGACTTAGGGAGGCAAAAGGGCGCTTATGGGGCTGGGAGGGGTGTATTTTGGGGTGGGTCATTGGAGTCTGGTTTCCATCACCAGCAAAAAAAGGACTGATTTGAAGAATTTCACAGGGAGAGGAGTTCATGGGGGTTCATGAGAGGACAGAAATGGAGAATGTTCAGGGTGGGGCATGAGGCGATCAGCTTGGCCACCTCAAACCGAGACCTGTCACCCAGCCTAGAACTGAGGTCGGACAAGCAGAGTGACATGCGACCAGCCAGGCCCAGGTTCCAGTTCTGCTTCTACCAACTTGGACGTGTGGAAGATGTTAGTGTCGGTTGAGGGAGGGTCAGGAACCCTGGCACTGTGTCCTGCCCTTTCGCTTCCTGGCTTCACGGCCTCTCCAGCTGGTGTCCCCACTGTGATGCACAGTCTCTCTCCTCGGCTTCCCCTGTTGAGTGGCCTTTCCTCCTCTGGTCCTTCAGCTGCCCTTGAGTCCACCTGCCTCCAGATGTCTCAGATTTCTGTCTTTGGAGCTCCTGCAACACTTCTCAGTATCCAGGAAAGGTAACATGCAAAACCCGCCCGTGTCCACCTCTCTGGGGTCAGAATTAAAAGGCAAAGGCTCAGTGCTCATTCGCTTTTGTAGCATTGAGGCTGATTCCCCTTCCTCCAGGAAGCCCTGCTTGGCTTCTCCGCTTAGCTTATGATCCCCTCTGTGGGAGCTCTCACTGCTCTTCTTATCTTACCAGGCCTGTGATTGGACTATTTACAGGCTGATCCTCCTTTCCAGACTCCAAACTCCGCAGCCACCGTGTGTCTTCCTTGTGTACAATAACCTCAATCCTGGCACCAGCCTTGGCACTTTGCAGGCTTTCAAGGGACGCTTGCTGAATGAGTGAGTAATAAAATAAACATGCTGCCATTTATAAAGCGCTTTTGCCACGCATTATCTTATTTGGCACAACCTCATTGTAAAGGCAGGGAGGCCGGGTGTTGTTATATCCACCTCACAGAAGGCAATACTGACCCCAGCTGACACTCACGGAGAGTCTGAATGTGCCAGGCCTGGTGCTCAGCACTTTACCAGCAGTGTCCCTTGTCATCTCCTCAATAGCAAAATGGAGGTGGCTACCTTCATCATCTTCATCCCACTGGGAGAAGACGGAGGTTTGCGGAGAACAGGTAACCTGCCAACTGAGTCTGACCCCAGTTCTGTGTGTTGCCAAACCTGCCACCCTGCTACTACTGCCCCTCCTGAAGGCTCCGGTCCTCTGGTGTCCACCTCTGGACATTGCATCTGGAAGAGAACGAACAGTGGCTTGTTTATCCCTGCATCTCCAATGCTGGGCATAGGGTTGGGGACACGTAGGTGTCAATAAATGCTGATGAAATGGATAGCTAGACGGATGGACAGACGTGATGTCTGCCCCAGCTCTTTTGCAAGTGGGGGCGTTTCTGCTTTTGTGTAGTGCCCTCAGGAGATGGGGGTTGGTTGGCTTTAACTTGGGCTGATTGTGTACCTGAGCTGCTCTCGTCATGAAACATGAGGGTGTGTCCTCTTGGGAATACAGCGAGCAATGTACCTGCCTGCTAGTGCAACAGAAATGTCTTGCCAAACAGTGAGGGCAAAATGCAATGTCCTGGGAGAGCAAACAGGCTCTTCCCTCCCATGCCAGGTGATAAGGATCATTTTACTGTGCACGCACGGGTGCGCACACACACACACCGCCTGCATGCACTTGTCCTTTCCTCGTGATGGTCTTGGGAGATGACGTGCTGCCCATGAGTCTTAGAGCATGGGAGCTGCTGTTGTGAGTGTGGTGGGTGCAGCAAGGGCCCCTGCATCTGGGTGAAGTGGGCTCAATGTCCTCCCAGGCCACAGATTCTTGTCCCAGGGCTGCAATGCCAGACAGGGCCTGCCAGGGTCAGGGTTGGCCACCCCACCCAGCTCTGTGCAGAGCCTGAGCCATTGGTCAGCAGATTCCAACCACTGAAGGGCACAACTGGAATTAGTCCTTCTGCCCTAAGCTGTGTGTAGGGTTGACCTTGCTGGACGTGGAACTTGGGTGTTGGTTGGCACCCAAGGCCCAAGTGCAAAAACCTCAGAGTGCTGATTTTCACGTGTTTCTTGTCTGGCTTTCCCACGAACACACTCCACTTTGCCTATGAGACCTTCTTTGGATTCCAAGGTGGACAGTGATGAAACAGTGTCCACCTATCCAGCACTCGCTCTGTGATAAGCACTTTCCATGGAGTAGCTCATTAGGCTGCTGATATCTCAGAGCGCGTCACAGTATGGACACCAGAGTTAGCAGGAGGTGGAGGTAAGTTCTGATTCTTCTGCTAAAGCCTAGTGACCCTGGACCAGTCTCTGCACCCGTCTGAGAATCTAGCCCCCACCTGTGGCGTGCTCTGACTGGGAGCAGTCTCCATAACGTGCCTCCAGGTTGATGGAGAGCCTGTGTGCTCCAGGCTGGTGACCCCCCATCCCCCCAGGTCTCTGCATCTTGGCTCTGGGCTCCCTGCTGGCCAGGCTCCGACCCTTCTCCTTTCTTTTTTCTTTTTTTTTTGTAGAGACAGAGTCTCACTTTATCGCCCTGGGTAGAGTGCCGTGGCGTCACACTGCTCACAGCAACCTCCAGCTCTTGGGCTTAAGCGAGTCTCTTGCCTCAGCCTCCTGAGTAGCTGGGACTACAGGCGCCCGCCACAGCGCCCGGCTATTTTTTTGTTTTGCAGTTCGGCCGAGGCCGGGCTTGAACCCGCCACCTTCGGTATATGGGGCCGGTGCCCTACTCGCTGAGCCACAGGAGCCGCCCCCTCCTCCCTTCTTGTGCCCTCTCTCCGCTCAGCCTCTGGCTCGAGGAGTCCATTTCCCATTTCTGTCCTCACTTGTCTCTTGGACCTGGGCTCCTTGACCGTGACTCTGAGCAGCTCCCACCAGCTGCCCCCTCCCCGCCTGCCCTGGGCAGGGCACCTCAGTGGTGACTTACCTCCCTTTCAGGGCCTTCGACAGGCCTGAGGTTTTCTTCCTACATGTCGTCTCCGAGTGAGTGTGTGTGGAAGGTGTGCTGGTGTGGGGAATGGGCGCACGTCTATGCACATGTGGTGTGCTGGAGTACGGCTGTGGGTATGGTGGTTTGTGTATGGTGTAGTTTATCCGTGGTGTGTGTTGGGTGTTTTACATGTATGTGCAGTATAATGTGTGAAGTGGTGGTGTCGGTGATATGTGTGTGTGGTGACGTGTGTAGTGCAATTGATATGTAGTGTGGTGTGTGTGAAGAGTAATGTGTGAAGTGGTGGTGTGTGGTGTGATGTGTGTGGAGCGTGATTGATGATATGTAGTGTGGTGTGATATGTGTATTGTGTGTGGTGTATTGTGGTGGTGTGTAGTGAGGTATATGTGTAGCGTGTGTAGTGTAATGTGCTGTACGTGGTGTGTAATGTGGTGGTGTTGGTATATGTGAGTGTGGCATGGCGTGTGCTGTGGGAACGTGTGTGTGGTGGGAGCCTGTTGGGTGACGTGGGTGAGGGTGGGGTCGGGCTCCAGGCTCCTGGCTGCCTGTGAGCTCCTGCCGCGTGTGCAAACCGAGGTGAAGTGTCTCGGATGGCGTGTGGACAGGGCGTGCCTGGTGTGTGTTCAGGAGAGTTAAAGGCCCTGTGTGTTGCAGATCCCTGACTGAGTGCGTGTGTATGTGACAACGGTCGTCTGCTGTGTGCTGGAGAGTGTGGCACCAGGTTTTGAGCGTTTGTGTCTCTGATGGTTCTGTGAGTGTGTGTGGGAGAGAATGCGTGTGCTCCCAGCAGACGCGGGGGGTGGGAGAAGGTGAGAATCTCGTGTGAGTGCAAGGGAGTGTGAAGCTGTATTTGTGTGCAAGTGTGTGCACATGAGTCTTGCACACATCCCTTAGGTGCTGGGTGTGCAGGGTGACTTCCTACCTGCTCACATGAGACCAGGGTGCAGGAGCATCACCCGGTGACATTTCCCCCATGTCTGTACAGTCTGTGAGCGTGCGATGTCAGAGTGTGCTGGAGAGGGGCTGTGTGTGTGAGAGACACACGAACACGTGTGCACACAACACGCAGAGTGGGGAGGTGTGTAGGGCTGTGGGCATGGAGCTCAGACAGACAGGCCCCGCACTGTGCTGCTGGGGCTTCCTTCTTGGCTCTGTTCAGAGGTAGGGCAGGGGCAGGACATCCCCCCCCAGGTAGGTCAGGGGCCAAGCCTAGTCTCTCTGTCCAGTCTGGCCTCACCCAGCTTGGGTTCTCTGAGTGACAGCTAGGTGCAGGACCTGGGAGAGGCGGCCAAAGGAGGAGGCCTGGGCTGGGTCAGGCTGCAGAGAGGAGACACCCACGGCCTGGCTTCCAGGTGCCCTCCAGGGGGCCAGGTGTCTCCTCACACCCAGTTCTGAATCCAGCTTCCCACGTTCCCAGCCAATCTCTTCCCAATCCTTAGTATTGCTCCCTTTACCTGAGTCAGGAGTCACAGAGCAGATGACAATGACTTCTTCGGCTGCATTCTGAAGGCCATGGGTGTCTCTAGTCTTTATTACCAGTATCCTAGTGAAGCTTCAAGAAAAATGCTTGTGGAATGAATTAATGAAATGTGAGAATGCTCATGGTTGGCCAGAGAAGGAGGGACAGGCTTATTCAACAACACTGGGGACAGAGTGGGTCACAGTGGGCAGATTGTGCATTCGTGTGTGTGTGTGTGCGTGTGTGTACATGAGTATGCAAGGTGGAAGGGAAGGATCAGGCAGCCACTTCCCTCTGACCACGGCTGCCGCAGAGCAGAGGTTTCTTAGGCAGAATCACGCTCCTCTCCGGCTCCTAGGGCGCTGGGGGCAGAGTGTCAGTGTGGGGCTCCTGTTTTCCTGGGAGGGGCACCAGCCCTCCTGGGGGATTTGTACCAGCAGCTAAGCAGATAATTGCTTGTCAGATTGATTGAAGGCTTTTCAAAATGTCTTTTCCTTGGAACACCCTCCCTTCCCCCCATGAGCAGATTATTTGAGTTGGAACTGTTCCCCTCAGCTTTTTTTCCTCTTTTCTCAAAGTAGTAATTACTGCCCGAGTAGCCCTCCATGGCGTTTCCTGTCATTTGGAGGTTGAAGCCAGCGGCTGTTTCCTCTGCTGGGTGAACGACAAACAGACCAATTAGGGAAACACTCCCCACCCCCCACCCCCAGCCTGGCCCTGAGCCCCAGGGGCCCCTGGTGACCTCTATGGGCCCAGGGGACCTGGCTTCTCCTGTAGGGATGGTGGGTGGGAAGGAACTGGCTGGCTGAGCAACTGAGGTGTCCCAGGCCTTCTTCCAAATCCTGGGGCTTGCCTCCCCCTTGGGTCCATGGTCCCCAGAGTGTGTGTGTACGTGTGCTGTGTGTGTACTTGTTATGCACATGTGAGTTGTGCATAGGGTCTTTGACCCCAGAAAAGACCCCCTAACCACTGTAGGATGAGCGTAGTTAGCAATAATATATTCTACAGTCAATAATATATTCTGCTAGCAGGACATTCAATGTTCCCAACACAAAGAAATGGGAAACGTTTTGAGATGATGGATATGCTAATTTCCTTGATCTGATCAGTATGCATTATATGTATCGAAACATCACTATGCACCCCATGAATATGTATAATTAGCATTTGTCAATTAAAAATTAAATTTGAAAAATCCTCCATAACCTGGTCACCCACAGTGGTTTTCAGGAACTCAGCTTCGACCATGTCTTCAGATTTGAAAAACCTGCCAAGCGTCTGCCGCTGTAAGCGATCCGTGGCTGGTGAGGTGAGTAGAGGGATGAGAAAGCAAGTGTACGCAGGCAGTGCTCACTGGTGGGGGGTTGATGGGGGCTCCTGACATGACCTTTCATGTTTCCAAAGTATTGATAATAAAATGAGGGCACAAAGTTTGGAAGGTCAGGCTACAATCCCGCTCCCCACTGCACCCCGTTCAGGATGCGCGATGGCCAGCAGCCTTGCTGTTGCGTTCCTCTTTCTCCTCCCGCTGTTCCATGCCATTTTCCTCTCCCTAAGACTTTCCTTTTAGTTGCAGAAGCCAACACCGAGCAGGATGCACTCTGAAATGAGACGAGGCATTGAGTCCCATGAGTCAAAACAGTTTGAGTCGATTCCTCTGCCTCTTTGTGAGCTCTGCCTCTTTGTGACCTTGGGTGGGTGACCTGCCCCCTGTGTGCCTCAGTTTACTCATCTGTGAACCAAGGCCGGACCCTAGAACCTTCACAAGGTGACAGTGAGTGTTGGGTGAGAGAATGCATATACAATGCTGCACTCAGAGCTTCAGATCATGATCTGTGCTTAACAAGGGAGTGGGGGACAAATCATAAAGCAGAGCTCCTAAGGAGAGGTGGACCACGGACAGGCACGGGAGGGGACATGCTGGACAGATGAGTGTGGCAAGGAATTGAGTGCTTGGGGAAAGCCCAGGGCTTCAGTGTGGCTGGACGCCAACCGAGGTAGGTGAGGTGCAGAGAGGTAGGAGTGGGAGGGAGGCTGTGTGAGTACAGCATGATCTCTAAGATCGAATCCCTGCCCTGCCACGTACTGACTATATGACTTTGGACAGATGACTGGCAACTCCATGCCTTAGCTCTCTTATCTGTAAATATAGGAATCCCAACAGTTCCTCCCTGAGGGGCTGTATGAACTGAGACAAAACATGCAGAGAACTTAGATGAGGGCCCAGGTGCCTGGCCCATGGCTGCCTGGCCTACAGCTATCTGTTCACCCCTGAGTCGATGGCAAGAATGTTCTGAATGAATGACCAAACTGCTCAAGGTGAAGACACTCATAGGGGTCCAGATTCTGCTGAGGAGTTGGGGTTCTCCAGCTTCTTAATTCCTGCCCTTCTTCCCCTAACCCCCAAAGGTAGCAGAGTCTGGAGTCTGAGAGCTTGGTAAGGGTTAAAGCAGCAGCGCGTGTTGGCTGCTGGGGGGCAGTGAGCTCCCCAAGGCCACTAGAAGTGTTAGAAGCCGAGGGAAGCAGGGCAGGAAAGTTGTCAGTGTCTTTCTGATAAAGAGGACATTCAACCTTGGGCATAGCCCAAGCCCTCCCATGAGGCCCCCGCATGCCAGGCCCTGACCCCCAAGGAGGCCAAGGAGGCCACTTGGACTGCAGCAGCCTGCTTGGGGCTGGACCTCAAGTCTTGCTTTATCTTCTCATGCCACACGCTACCCAGGAGTGCTGGGCACGCCACACTCAGCCAACTCACAGGAAGCCGGAGGAGTTTCCGTCTCTCTAGGGGTCAGAGGTGGCTGGGATTTGGCAGCCAGGCAAACAGGAACTTCCTGTGTCCTTCCCCAGAGCTGACACTGGCAGCAAGAACCCAGAGAGAGGTGGTAGCCCAGAAATGCCAAAGATGTGACTTCCATGGCCATTCCTCCTGTGAGATGTTCAGTGGGCCTGGGTTTCACAGAGTGTGTGTGCACAGTGTGGGCATGTGCTTAGACACGTGTTTAGTACGTGTGTGCCCGTACACATGTGCAGTGTGTGTATGCACCTATAGGTGTGAGGCAAGACTTCAGGGTTTGTGCGTCTCTAGGTAAATTATGTGTTTGTGCCTGACTTTATCTGCCTGGATGTCTGTGCTCTCGGTATGAAGTGGGAATACTTGTGTGCTCATCTATGTAAACATGTGTCTGCCTGAGGTGTATGTGAGCCTATGTTCTAAACAGGTGTGTATGAATGCAAGAAGGCACTATTTCAATCCATGTGAGTGTGTGTGTGTGTGTGTGTGGAGGGATGCATGTCCTGACAAATGTCCCAGAGTCCAGCAAGATGAGGCCATTGAAAGAGGAGGTAAAAACACGATGCTGGAAACATCTAGACCTTCTTATAGCCCTGGGATCTTCAAAGAAGATTTATGTTTCCTCTTTGCCAATGAATATTGATGCTTCTTATTCAAATCCCTGAGCACAGGCTCTGTCTATCAAATAAGATGATCCAGCTCAGTCTGGGTTGTTAATCAGAGGTGGGTGATTGGAATGACTGGCGAGAATGCCATCTTTGACCAGGTGCAGTGGCTCATGCCTATAAGTCTAGCAATCTGGAGGCCGAGGGGGGTGGTTTGATTGAGCTCAGGAGTTCCAGATCAGCCTGATCAAGAGTGAGATCTCATCTCTAAAAAATAGCTGGGTGTTGTGGGGGGTGCCTATAGGCTAGTTACTTGGGAAGCTGAGGCAAGAGGATTGCTTGAGCCCAACAGTTTGAGGTTTCTGTGAGCTATGAGGCCACCCTATCAAGGGTGACAAAGTGAGACTCTGTCTCAAAAAAATAAAAATAAAAAAAAAGAGTGCCATCTTTGTGGGTGAGAGGTGAGCAGAGCTTTCCCTCTGTTGGGAAGGAGTCCTAGGCCTGGCAACTAGACAGGCCTCCTGCCAATTCCTCCTGCAAGATGAGGACATTGGACGTTGGGTGCAGCCCAAGGCCCTCCTGGGAGGTCGCTCCACAGCTGGTCCCTGGGTGTGGTGGCACCTCAGGCAGGAGTAGAGACAGCATCAATAGTGGGTCTTGAGGCCTCTGGAAGGTGGTCCCTTGCTTTGAATGACACAGGTGAATGTCTCAGCCTGGGCCTGGAAAGCACAGAGGAAGAGCTGTGATACAAGACCCCACATGGAGAAGGAGTTTGAGCAGAACCTTCACCTTCACAGGGTTTATTGTTTGTTCAGTCTCTATTTCTAACCCTAGATCAGGAATTGGCAGACTCTGACCTATGGGCCAAATGTGACCCACTACCAAATTTTGTAAATAAAATTTTATTGGAACACAGCCATACCCTTTGTTTACATATCTTCTGTGGCTGCTTTTGCACTACAGTGGCAAAGTTGAGCAATTGTTACACAGAGCATATGGCCCATAAGGCCTAAAATACTTGCTGCCTGGACCTTTACAGAAAACAAAATTTGCTGACCCCTCCACTAGACTATTAATGTTACAAGGGCAGGGATGATAAGTTTGACACATAAGTGTTTAATGAATATTAGTTGAAAGAATGAATGACTTGGTAACTTGGTAAATTTTGGAGGATGATTTTGCTGGAATTCCAGGCAAAGAGAATAGTGTGTGCTAAGGCATGGGGCCACTTGTATGTGCTGCAAGGACAGAGCAAACACATACACATACACTCACATACACACATACACACTTGCGTGCTAAGGACTGCTGTGGCCCAGAGGTTACCACAGGAGGAGTGTTTGGTGAGGGAGGGCTTCCTGGAGGAGATGACATGGAGTAGCATCCAGCAGACATGGGGGCACTTTCCAGGAGAAGCAGTTTCCAGGCAGAAGCAAAGTCCTGGAGGCCTGGAGGTGCTGGTGAATGCTAATTATACTGATGTGCACATGGCTATCTGTACAGGGCCAGAGGGACAACAAGAAGCTAGCGAGGTTTGGGGGGCCAGATTTGTGGGGCCTGAAAGGGCTGCCATAGGGGAGTTAGAACTTTGTTCCCTGGCCACTGGGGAATGGCGCCAGGGTGTCAGTGAAGGCTCCAGGGAGGCCCAGGTAGACAAGGAATGTGTGACCTGGGCAGGCTGCCTCCTTTGTCTAGGCTGTAGTTTCAGTGACAAGATGGGAATTGCGACGACCCAAGATCAGGCATGTGAGCAAATTCAGCCCGTCCCTGGCTTGGGGAGGCTCATAAGCAGGGTTTCAGATTAAAATACAGAACACTCAGTTAGATGTGAATTTCAGATGAATAATGAGTCATGTTTTGGTGTCAGCATATTCCTAAATGCACTAAAAACATTGTTTTTCTGGAATTCAAATCTAACCAGGCATCTCGATTTTTATTTGCTCAATTTGGCAACCCAGCTGGTCAGGGGATGCTTGAAGGCTGAACCTGGGTCTTTGTCAGCGGCTTCAAGGCCCTGAAAACCTGCCAGGGAGGCCAGAAACAGGATGACGAGCTGTGGGGCTGGATGCTGGGGATGTGAGACCTCATGGAGCCTCATCCTCTTGGTTTATGAGGAAGGAAATAAAAGATCAGAGAGGGAAAGGGACTAGCTCAAGGCCACCCAGCTAGACATGGTCCTGGCATTCTGCTTCTCTCTGTGGCTGGTCAAGAGTGACTCTTAGCTTTTGAGGGAGCTCCTGAGGCAGCCCGGAGGCAGGAGGGTCCTACCAGGCAGCCCCGAGAGCTCTGAATATGGCTTCTGGAATCTTCGGAGCCATCAGTCTTGGCAGTAGATGTAGTGTGTGATCACCACCACATCCCTTCCTCCATCCGTGCCTCAATTCATCCATCCATAAAATGGGGCTAATTACACCCACCTCACAGGTGAGTTATGAGGATTAATTAATGTTTGTAAAGGCTTTGTGATCCTTGGATGAAAGACGCTCCTTATATATAAAGGGTCATTATTTTTATTATTATTATACAAGTGCCAAGTATTATTACCTTAATTAGCTTTTCTAGATATCAAAAGCAATTAGAAGGATCCATGGCTGAATGCCACTTTGGAAACCCAAGTCTCAGAAACTCACCCACTCACCTGTCAGCTCACATTTTTGGCCATGGGCTGGCAATATACCAAGAGGAAGGGTGAGATTTGTGAAAGGTATTTGTTTTTGGCTTTGGTCAAGTTTCTCCCCATTGCAAAATGTATACTTTCAGGCACTTAGAATTCCCTGAAAATGCAGGGTTTTGGTGAAATGCTGATACAGTGGACTGTGTGGGGAAAGGCTTAACTTTGTAACCCAGGCAGCTGGGCTAGAGAAAGAGATTTGAAAAGTGTCCTGTTTTCCGTGGTGTACAGAAAAGACCAGACACTAGCCAGCCACTAGGGCCATGTGAGTGGGGGGCTCTCTTGATGGAAGCCTACTGTGCGCCAGGCCCTATTCCTATGTGTGTACGGGTTTTTAAATCACAATGCTGTGAAGTAGGTAAGACTTTTTGACCCTCATTTTACAAACGAAGACATTATGGCTCAGAGGGGTTAAATGACAGTCAGGAAGTGCAATAAGAAGGGTACAAATTTAGGTCATGCTGATTCCATGATCTAAATCTGGGGTTTGATGTAATTTCCACCTGCAACTACCTGGCCTGGGTCTGAACTGTCCGGTAAGTAGCCAAGAGATTTGCTGGTAGTTAAGAGGACAGAAGGGACTATATAAGACTGAGTCGGTCTCTGTGGTGCCCAGGGCCACCGACAGCCATAGCCCGGCAAATATGCCCAGTTGTGGTCTTTACAGTTAGCTCAGAAACCCAAGGTACAGGCAGAGGAGGGAACTGTGGCCTGGGTGTGCCCATCAGGGTAGGCAGGCCAGGCCAGGGCAGCAGTCAGTGGGGTGAGGCTCTGTCTGTGCTGTCCTGTTAGCTGGAAGGGTGAGGAGCTTGCTGTAATTAACTTAACCAGCATCCCTAACAGTGACACGAGGATACCTCCCTTTTCACTCTGTCCAGCTTCCTCACTGGTCACCAAGACCCTTCCAAAACTGTGACCAGGTGGTGGAGTGCTGGACTGAGCTACATCACCGGTGTGTCTTCCAAACCAAGATTACATCTCAGGTCTGCCGTTCTGCAAACCCATTTTCTTTTTACAGTACCTCCCTGAGGGCTGGGTTGGGGCCTCGGTGAAGTCAGTGGGTGCATTAAGAGGTGGCTGGTGTGTTGAGGGTTTGCTGGATGGTGGGAGGGAGGGGTCAGCAGTGTAGGAAGAGGCTGATCATTAATGGAAGGGTTGCTGAATAGGTGCGCAGATGGGACGGTGGCTGGGGGTCATACTGGTGCATTAGACATTAAGTTGTGTGTATACGTAGAGGGAGGTGCCATCCACTGAGTGGGAGATTTGCAATTTGGGTACAGGGATCCATAGGGTACAGAGGAGGTGAGATTTTGGTAGTTGGATGGAGGATTTGGGAAAGATACAGAGGCTGGTAGGTGAGGAGTTGAGGGAAAGGGCAGGGGCATGGAGAAAGTGGCAGGTGGATGGAGGGGCTGGCAGATGCACAGAGGAGTTTGGAAGAGCAATAGGGAATGGTGTGGTGACAGAGAGGAGGGCAGATGGGGAAGCAGCTGGGAAACACAGGGCTGCATTGTGGATGAAGGAGCTGGGATGTGGGTAGAGGAAATAGCAGTGACTGAAGGTTTCATGGAGGTGGACGAAGTTGGTGAAAGGGAGGAAAAGTTGGCACTAAGGGAGTGTGAGTGGATGGAAGGGGGTAAAGAGCTGGTGGGAGGACGAAGAGCAGATGGAGGGTGGAACTTTTGGTGGGTAGGTGGACGGACCAGAGGAGGGAGGTCAACTGAGGATGGAGGAAACACAGAGATGTCAGGTAGGAGAAAGTATGGACGGATGCACAGAGCAGTCATCAGAGGAGTGGAAAGATGGCGGACGGCAGGGCGTTCAGAGGAAAGGGTTGGTGGGAGGGGAGACAGGTTATCTGGGTGGGGGAGGAGTTGTCTTTGTGGCCTACGGGTTAGCCCGGGAGGCTTTCCCATGTTTCCTCCAGCCTCAGACACGCTTAAAGGGTGGGGGCTGGTGGGCTGGTTCCAAGTAGTAGAAACTTTCAATGCCCAGCTCAGTGTGGCTGTGCCCTTCGGCTCACTCACATCGTCCCTTCCCTGTTAGGGCCAGTCTCTCCCTCAGCTCCTAGCTCCCCAGTCCAGCAGGCTTTCTGTAATGACCTCTGCAACCTTGGTCCAAGAGTTAGGGCAGGTGGGGCTATGAAGAAAGGAGCTGACTCAGAGACAAATGTCTGTCTTCTGGTGGCGTGTCAAATTTGGGCAGTGTCCAGCACATCAGGGGCAGTGCCCAAGGCACTTCCCTTACCCACTGGCTGTCTCGGGCTCCACTCTGGCCTCCCCTAAAAATCTTGGTCTCAGGAAAAGAAGTGTTAAGTAGGCAATACTTGACCCACACCTCTTCCCTCCCACCTTGTTCTCCATTCTGCCCTCTCTCCCCCTCCAGCCCTTACTGTCTATTCTATTCCCACTTCTTTCATTCCTTGATCTTTTCCCCCTTCTTTCATACCCTTTTCTCCCACTTATCCTCCATCTGTTTTCATTTTTCTCTGCCTCCAACTCTTTCTCTGTTTTTTTTTTTTTTTTGAGCCTTGGTTTTCTCTATACTGAGGTTACTTTTCTCTTGCTGTTTTTGTTGGGTTTCCCTCTGCCTTTCCTCTGTAATTTTCTCCATCTTTGTTTCCTTTTCTGCCTCTTTCCTGTTGGCTTCTCTTTGCCTCTCTCATGGGCAGGCCCCTGCTCTCTGTCTCCTATCAATATGTGTCTTTATACAAAAGCAGAACAGTTTTGTGGGAGGTTCTCTCCTGGGCTTTGGATTAGGTTTAGAATCACTCCAGAAAGCATTTCTCCTTCTTCTATTGATTTGTGATAAAAGCAATGTAATTAATCCACTGGGAACCTCTGGTAAGAACTGGAGGGGCTACAGGGAAGGGAAGACAGTGGCTACTCTCCCTGACACAAGAGATGGCCTGGGTGAGGAAGGTCTTTCCCTTGAAGAAGAGAATGAGCCTAGGGCAGGAGAAGGATTCTGGAACAGACACAGGTGAGAACCTATTTTATGGGGCCCAATTTTCTTCCCAAAGAGTCCACAAATATCACAGTGGTTGACAGCACTGGAGTTTGAGAGGCCTGGATTCAAATCCCACCCCCAATACCACTCATGAGCTATGGAACCTTGGTCGAGTGACTTAGTTTCTCTCAGTTTGCTCATGTCTAAAAGGACTAACAAGACCTTTCTTCTGGCATTGTTCAGAAAATTAAATGAGAATGCTGGAAGAAAAGCACCTGTGTCAGCCAAGATTCAACTAGAGAAGGAAAGACACTAAAAAGGATGTAAAATAAGGGCTTTCTTATGAGGCTTTGGTATTATGCAGCTGTGGGAGTGGGTTAAACAGTCTATGGGAGGCTGTTGCTTCTGTATTTGGGCCTGCAGTTACCAAGGCAGGCAGTTGTGGTGTGAGAATATGCAGGGATCCAAGTTGTCGAGTGAGGATACGCTGGAATCTGAGCTATAGGGTGAGGATGCACCAAAATTCTAGCTGCAGGGTGAGGATGTGCAGGAATCTGAGCTATAGGGTGAGGATGCACCAGCATCCCAGCTGCAGGGTGAGAATACGCCAGAATTCCAGCTGCGGAGTGAGGATATGCTGGAATCTGAGCTATAGGGGGATACACCAGAATTCCAGCTGCGGAGTAAGGATGCACCATAATCCCGGCTGCAGGCTGAGGATACGCCGGAATCTGAGCTGTAGGGTGAGGATGCACCAGCATCCCAGCTGCAGAGTGAGGACACGCCAGAATCTGAGCTATAGGGTGAGGATACACCAGAATTCCAGCTGCGGAGTGAGGAAATGCCAGAATCTGAGCTATAGGGGGATACACCAGAATTCCAGCTGCGGAGTAAGGATGCACCATAATCCCGGCTGCAGGCTGAGGATACGCTGGAATCTGAGCTATAGGGTGAGGATGCACCAGAATTCTAGCTGCAGGGTGAGGATATGCCGGAATCTGAGCTATAGGGTGAGGATGCACCAGAATTCCAGCTGCAGAGTGAGGATATGCCAGAATCTGAGCTATAGGGTGAGGATACGCCAGAATTCCAGCTGCAGAGTGAGGATACGCTGGAATCTGAGCTGTAGGGGGATACACCAGAATTCCAGCTGCAGAGTGGGGATATGCCGGAATCTGAGCTACAGTGCAAGGATACACCAGCATCCTAGCTGCAGGGTGAGGATATGCCGGAATCTGAGCTATAGGGGGATACACCAGAATCTGAGCTATAGGGTGACGATGCGCAGGAATCTGAGCTATAGGGGGAGGATACGCCAGAATTTGAGCTATAGGGTGAGGATACGCCAGCATCCCAGCTGCAGGGTGAGGATATGCCAGAATTTGAGCTATAGGGTGAGGATGCACCAGCATCCCAGCTGCAGAGTGAGGATACACTGGAATCCAAGATTCTGCACACTAAGATGCCCTGCATTGATGACGGTCTCTCATCTCCCCTGAGTGCCCAACCTTGAAGATGACAGTGACCTGTTGGAGAAGCTGATGCCCATTATCGCATCTCTGCACACACTCCTGGCCAGGGGTCGGGAAGCTGGAGGAGAAGGCCTGGCAGGAAGGGGAGGAAGTGCCTTCTGGGGCTGCCCCACACCAGCTGGCAACAACCACCAGGGCAGAGAGGCCCCAGGGCATGCAGCTGGTAAGCGATGGTGCTTCCCTCTGACTCAGGTGCTTGGTTTTGCTGTGCACACCACACTGGCAGCAGACAGGGCAGGGAGTGGTGACATCGAAGTGCTTATGCTCCTGTCATTGGGAAGGGGTTTAACGTGGGTGGGGCCCAGGCATCTATCTCTCCATAGTCCCTGCTGCGTATTCTCCCTTTCCTTCCAGAGAATTCTCTGCTGGCAGTAGATTTTCAGCTCCAGGAATCTGGCTTGGGGCTATAGCTGGGCCAACCCACTTTCCTGTGGCCAGACCCAGTGTCAGGAGAAGGGGCAAGGACTTGTCATGTGTGGTAGTGGCAGCTGGCTCAGCACAGATTTGTGATCCTCTGGCATGCCAAGGAAGAAGTGGCTTATAGTGAGGAAACCCAGGCAAGGACTGAATTTCCCAGGTCCTTTTGCATAACGTGAGGCTGATGACAAGTGAATGGAGTGAAGTGTGTCACTTTCTGGCCAAGGAACTTGAGCAGGTAGGAACTTCTCTGAGTTTATTTGCTCACCTATGTAAGGATGTCATCACTCAAAGTAATCTTGGAAGCCACATGTTGACTATGGCAGAGGCTCCACCAGCCTAAGGCTTTGAGTAACTGAGTGGAGCAGAGTCTACCACCCTTATCAACCAGGAGCTCCTGCACTGGACAGTTCCCTGAGTAGGAAATCAGCTTTCACTGTGATAAGCGATTGAGATTTGGGAGCTTATTTGTTATAGCATCTGGTGGTGCCCTAAACCCAACCCAATGGTTTCAAAGTATGGCCTGTGGACCAACAGCATCAGCGTTACACAGGAACATGTTAGAAATGAGAACTCTCGTGTTCCATCCTAGATCTGCTTAATCTGAAAACTGAGGTGGGGCTCAGTCATCTGTGCTTTAACAAACTTCTAGGGTATTCTGCTGCACGCTTGAGTTTGAATCCCTGGCCCCACTTATTTACCAGTTCTTTTTTAGCTCCTGAATGGAGGTCAAGGCTTAAGTCCTCCCAGGTGCTTCATGTCCTCCCCCATGATCATCTTCATACCCCAATTTCTGACCCCCGGGGGCCTCATGCAGAAGACATCATGGGTACAAAGTTTAATTCTTGGCAAGAAGTCAGCAGAGTGAAATGGCATTCTCATAAGATAACCCATGAATTCCTCCCTCAGTTTATCATTCTCTAGACAGTCACAGAGAAGCATTGGATATTCGGATGACCAACAGACTTCCCTTGAGGGGCTACAAAATACAGTTTGGATCAACAGCCCTACAGGTAAGTTTTTTTTTCTTTTTTTTTTTTTGTAAGACAGAATTTATTCACAGAAAAGAAAGAAAAGAATACAGAAAACATTAAGGCATCTGTTAGAGGGAGAAAATTCTAGTAGGGAGAGAGAAGCTCTCTCCGTTTCT
>CAUYON010035349.1:0-30206 GCA_963573935.1 Arctocebus calabarensis
GTCACCCTGGGTAGAGTGCTGTGGCATCACAGCTCACAGCAACCTCCAATTCCTGGGCTCAAGCGAGTCTCTTGCCTCTGCCTCCCAAGTAGCTGGGACGACTACAGGAGCCCACCATAATGCCCGCCCATTTTTTGGTTGCAGCCATCATTGTTGTTTGGCGGGCCCAGGCTGGATTCCAACCCGTCAGCTCAGGTGTATGTGGCTGGTGCCTTAGCCCATTGAGCCACAGGTGCCAAGACAGCTATGGCTATTATTAAAGAAAATTTTTTTTATGAATTTAGTGTAGTCTGAAGTCCACAGTATTTATAGTCTACATTAGTGTACAGTAATGTTCTGGACCTTAACATTCACTCACTTCACTAACCCAGAGTAACATCCGGTCCTGCAACCTACAGGGTAAGTACCTCGTAAGCATGTGCTGTTTTATATTTATATCAATACAGATATCATTGCATTCCATTTGTCTAGTATTTATGACTTTAAAAGATTTAAGGGTACAAGTCAAATTACATTGCATATACAGATTGCAGATTGGTTGAATCTCAGCTGTTGGTGTTATTATCAACCAACTAGTGTACATTGCATCCTGTAGGCAATTTTTTTCCTCCCTCATCTCTTGCTGAGTCTCCAGTGTCCACTACATATAACATGTGTGCCCTTGTGTAGCCACAGTTTAGTTTCTACCTAAAAGGAAAACTCTGGCATTTTTCTACTCCTAAATTGTTTTGCTTAGGATAATGGCTTTTCATTTTCACATCTGCCCACCATTTATTGTTTGACTTCTATTTGGACTAAAGGAGTGTTTCACTATGGTCTTAATTTGCATTTTCTTGATTAGTGATATTGGGCATTTTTACATTTGCTTTTTGGCCATTTCTTTACCTCTTTGAAAATGCCTGTTAATGAAATTTGTCCACTTTTGTTCATGTAACCTGTCCACAAAGGTTTTTTTTCCTTTGAACAGCAGTTTCTTCTAGATGCCAGATATTAAGTCTTTTGTCGTATACATACTTTAAGGTTGAAAAACACTGTGGTAAAGAGATAAGTATTTAATTTTATTTTCCTGCATATGGCTATCCTATTTCCCAGCACCATTTACTGAATAGGGTGTACTTTTCTCACTGTAGACTTGTGTCTGCCTGGTCCAAGATATATTAGTTTCAGGTATTTGGCTTTTTTTCTTGGTTCTCTATTCTCTTCCATTTATCTACGTGTCTACTTTTATGCCAGTACTATGTGTTTTGGTTACTATGACCTAGTAGCATAATTTAAGGTCAGATAATATCCTTCCAGTTTTACTCCTTTTCCTTAAGACTGCTTGACTGTTTAGGTTTTTATTTTTTTCTTCTTTGGTATCTATGTGAAGTTTAGGATGTTTTTTCCTAAAAAAAATACTGTTAATATTTTTATAGGAATTGCGTTTAATCCGCAGGTGCTTTGGGCAGTATGGCCATTTCAACAATGTTGATTCTTCATTCCATGAGTATGAGATGTTTTTCTATTTACTCGTATCATATATAGATTCCTCACATCAGTGATTTGTAGTTCTCCTTGAGAGATTTTTCACCACCTTGGTTAAATTTCTTCTTTGATACTTTATTTTTTTGTAACTGCTATAATTGGAACTGAGTTTTTTTATTTGGTTCTTACCTTGTTCCTTGTTGGTGCATAGAAATGCTGAGTTCTTGGGCGGTGCCTGTGGTTCAGCGAGTATGGCGCTGGCCCTGTACACTGAAGGTGGCTGGTTCAAACCTGGCCTCGGCCAAACTGCAAAAAAAAAAAACAAAACAAAAAAACACACACACACAAAAGAAATGCTGAGTTCTTGATTTGGTTCTTACCTTGTTCTTTGTTGGTGCATAGAAATGCTACTGAGTTTTTGTATGTTGATTTTATAAACTGAGATTTTGCTGAAGTCAATTTATCAAATCTAGTTTTTCAGAGGAATCCTTAGGATTTTTCAGGTATTAGGTAATATTGTCAGCAGACAGTCTGGCTTCTCCAGTTTGGATGTGCTTTCTTTTTCTTCCCTGATCACTCTGACTTCCAGGATTATGCTGAACAACAGTGGTGACAGTGAGCATCCTCGCCTTCTTGTTTGCAGGGTAATGCTTCCGACTATACCCCATTCAGGAAGATGGCTGTGCATTTGTCACATGTGGGTGCTTGTATAAACATCACTTTGATGTATGTTCCTTCTATGCCAAGTTTTTTGATGGTTTTATCAAATGCTATTTCTGCAACTACTGAGATCACTACATGGCTGTGGTTTTTAATTCTGTTTAGGTGGCACATCACATTTACAGATTTGAATATAGCATCACTTGCTGGCCTTTTGAGTAAGATCAATGCAGACATGTTATGCTGAACCATCCTTGAATCCCTGGGATGAAACCCACTATTTGAGGTGCTACTGGATTAGATTTGGTAATATTTTGTTAAAGGTTTTTCCATCCACATTCATGAGGGATACTGGTCTGTAGTATTCTTGTATCATTTGCTGACTTTGGTATCAGGGTGATACTGCTTCCAAGAATGAGTAGGGGAGAACTCCTCAGTGTTATGAAATGGCACCAGTCCTTTATACAGGTGATGGGTATTCTTTAATTTAAAAAGATGCATGTATAGGTACAGATTGAGTAAAATAGACACTACATTTAGTTCTTGTTTATTGAAGATATTAATAAATTCATTTATAAGGATAGTATTTTCATTTTACTTGAGTCATTTTAAAACAAGTCTTTTAATGGGGTTTTGACAAAGGAGAACCATACGTTTAGTCTTTATTAACTGGACTTCAGAAATCACAAATGAGCCACAAGGGAGAGAGCCTTCCAAGGTTATCTGTATTTTACCCCAAAGAGAGAAATCATAGTGACTATGTTAAAAAGAAGTTTCAAAGCAAGTGATTCCTCAAAGATTAACGTCCTTTGCCTATCAGTAATGTGCGATAATTACTATAGTATTGCCAGTGGGAATATGGTGCATTGGAGGTGGTAGAAAGACTAAAAACTCCTGCTCTAGAGCAGTTCTTCATCGCCATTAAAATGCATTGTTTTGGCTCGGCGCCTGTGGCTCAATGGGCTAAGGCACCAACCACGTACACCTGAGCTGGCGGGTTCAAATCCAGGCCGGGTCCGCCAAACAACAATGACAGTTGCAACCAAAAAATGGCTGGGCATTGTGGCAGGTACTTGTAGTCCCAACTTCTTGGGAGGCAGAGGCAGGAGACTCGCTTGAGCCCAGGAATTGGAGGTTGCTGTGAGCTGTGATGCCATGGCACTCTCTCCAGGGTGACAGCTTGAGGCTCTGTCTCAAAAAAAAAAAATGCATTGTTTTGCTTGCTTTGTTAGTAAGGGTCACTGAGCATTTGAGCATGTATGTCTCAGTTAACTGAAGTTATACTATCATTGTACAGTTACAAGTTTAGTAAACTAAACTGTACAGTTTTCTGTCTTATTTTTGCAAGATCGTGAGGACGTCACAAGCTAGTAAAATGAAACAGTTCTGGAAACTCTGTTCCATAATTAACTTCATTTGGTGAATACAGTGATCCCTCAATATCTGTTAGGGATTGGTTCTAGGACCCCATGCAGGTACAAAAATCTGGAACTTTATACAAGTACAAATCCTCTTGGTACTTGAGAGCATCTCCAGATCATTTGTAATACCTAATGTAAATGCTATATAAATAGTTGTTGTACTATATTATTATGGATTAATGACTAGAAGAAAAAGTCTCTGTATATTGAGTTTATATATATATATATATTTTTTTTTCCCCTGACTATATCCCATCTATTAATCCACTGATGCAGAATCCATGGATATTGGTGATTGACTGAAATTTCAAGTTTTTCTGAATGTTACTAAATTTTTTTATAATAAATGCTAATGCTGATAATTGAATTTAATGATATAGATATGTTTGAAGAATTTCTTTTTTTATTTTATTTTACTTTATTTTTTAAGAATTTCTTTTAAAGGGGCAATGCATTTATTTTACCCTGTGCTAGGTAATACAGGTAGATAGATTAACCCTTACTAGCATGTGAGAAGTTTCATAAACTAGCACTAGTTGAGAGAGGAAAGCTTGAGTGGGAAGATTAAATAATAACTCCCATGCACCATAACAGGGGACCATCAAGAATCATTAGGATTGTATGTGGATTCAGGTGAACGCAAAGTGGCAGAGTGTTGTGGAACTAGGTCTTGTGAAACTAGAGTCATTCTCGTGAAATACTCTTCAAGCGTTAATTCAGATCTAAGTTATTCCCTGGCTTTGGCCTCTTTGGGGAAAGGAGGAGAGGGATCTAATTTTGATAGCCCTCTCAGTCCAGGGCCCTTACTGCTTTTGACTTGTGGCTTTTACTTTTGCCAGTGCAGCTTCCTGTATATCCTCGGTTTGATTTGCTTCAGTGAATAGAGTATTCTGTTCTGCTTTCCAGAGAATGTCAGTTCGACACTACCTTCTTTTCTTTTTAGTATGTTTCATTAAGATTGGCAAACAGTATTATTGCAGTATATTCAGTGAGAAGAATTTTAAGGAAGAAAACATGATAAAATATGTAAAATTGTTACAATGTTAAGTAAACAACCTGAGCTATATCTTTACTAACTCCTAGGAACTCACTGAAAACCACTTGATTTAGGTCACCTATTAGTTTGAGAAGTGAAATGTCTATGAAAGACATAATCTGATTGACCAGTCATGTAGACATGTGATCAAAGAGAGAGTTCCTGCATATAACCTAAATATGGTATAAACAGGACAAATGTTTGAAATAATGTGTGTTTTAAGTTAGATATGAGTAACAAACAACAAGAGGGCAGGGAAACACTAATTAGTAAAAAACGTGTTTGTAATATAAGATAAAGGATTTATACCTTAGAATTAGTTTATAACTAAACATATTAACAATGAAACAATAAGGAAGTATAGAGATGAAACTCAGCCTTTTGCTCTTAGTAATGAAATGTGAAACAACTGTGTTTATTAACCAGAATAGTTTTTGACAGAGAGCTTTAAACCTGTCCACTATTGGTCCAACAAACGTCCAGTATTCTTTTTTAACTAATATGTTAGTATGTAAACATTTGAGAAATGTATTCCCACGTCTTCTCAGTGAAAATTTTTGGTATAACTAGTAGACAAAATTATGTTTTCCTTTTTTGATTTGTGTTTTTCCTTTTTCTCTAGGAAACTGACTGGACATTCTTTCCATATGGGCTATAGCATGGCAATTTTGAATGGCTTTGTAGCTGCTCTTACTGGCATGGTGCCTCATGTAAACCCACAGTGAAGCAATATTATTGGCAAAACTTAGAAATGATTGTTTTGTAATGAAAAGAAGGAAGATCATTTCCTACTCAGAAAACCAAGAAACCTCCTGTTCATTATGTGGTTCAGATATGTGTCATCATCATCATCATCATCATCATGGAGGACCTTTTAAAGCAACTGTTCTAGAGTCTAGGCATTGGGAATATCTAATATTAAGTTTTAAGTACTTTCTTAAAAGTATTAGATGTTTACCTCATCTTTTTACTTTTTTGTGTGTTTTTATTTGTTGTAGAAAACTTTAATGGAAATCAAATTCAAAAACTTGAATATAGGACAATGCCTACCTTTCCATGTATGTATTACATTTTTTGCTAAGATAGTGATATTACTGTTTAACTAAGATCCAACATCTTATTTATATGTTAGGAAAGCAAATAATTCATACTATGCCAACATTTTATAGAAACTACTTTAAATCAAAATACATAGTTGTTGATATTTGTGTAATAGAAGGTGCATTTCTATTTTTTATGGGGCATAGTCCCATGTGTGTTTTTTAACATATTTTCCTATGAAATACTGAATTTGTATATTTTTAAAATTGTTGCATCTAGATAGCTGTAAGTGTCATCTCTTAGTGGTGCAAGCCTAATTAACCCATCTTTAAGAAAAAACAAAAGAGCACATTGACCTAAGTTTAAAATTGAGTAAGTTTATTTTTAACAAAATTACTTAAATTATGAAAATATTAAGAAATTTTAAGCTATTCACTGTTTCTATTTCCACAATTCCAAATATTTATCTTGGTGTATATATTGTTACTTTAACAAAACTTATATTGTTTTTAATAAATATAAACCTGGAATTTTTATATGTAGAAATGATTCAACTAGTTTGTTCTTAATCTCAAATATTACATCACCAAAGTAAAAAAGGGATTTTGATACTATATATAACTATGTAACATATATATTAAGTATTACATACAATATAGTTTATATATAGTTTTCCTGGTTATATGTTTTCTATAACTAAGATGTTAGTTTTTATTTTCTTAGTATTTAAGCCTTAATTGTTCCCTACCATTACTAAATGTTTAGAAAGTTACTTCAACTTGAAAAAGATGGACGATTTATAAAGCTGTTTTCCCTGGCCACAGAAAAACTTACATTAGAAAACCATTGTATAATCAGACTGCTTATTCCAACTAAGTGGGAAATGAGTATGTCCAGTTTGTTACCCTGAATGTTGTTATTGAGTAAATGAGGTTTCCAAAAGTCTAACATTTTATACTATTCAAAAATCTTTGATTGGAAGTGACTAATACTGCTCTAATTTCAGTTATTTGAAGTGTTGAGACTAGTATGTAGGTGTATGTTTATGTCTAAATATCAATCCCATGCTTTAAGTGTTCTTCCAGAGTGGTGTTTGCAATCGCAGTCTTCCTTTCTGCCCACCCCCCCACTCCCCCTCCACCTTTAATTCTAAAGGGCTCTTCCATGGCAAAGAAATGTACAAGTAACAAAATTGATTTATTTCTCTACTCCTAGGCTCTCACTCCTCAGCCCCACCAGTTTGGATAATTCCCTCCAGATTCCTTGTGTCTAATGACTAAGAAAGTTACTGCAGCAAACCCCAGAGATGTGCATATATATACAGTCACATGCCACATAATGAAACTGCAGTCACTGCAGCTTGGATATGTCATGTGTTCCCATAAGATGAGAAAAACCATATTTTTACTATACTTTTTCTGTTTATGTTTAGATACGCAAATAGTTGCTACTGTGTTATGACTGCCAACAATATTCAGTAGAGTAACTTGTGGTACAGGTTTTCAGTCCAGGAGCAATAGGTGGTAGGGTGGGGAACTTGTAGCCTTAATGGCACATGTGGCCTGCTAAGTCCATAGGGCAGCCTTTTGACTGAACCCAAATTTTACAGAATAAATCCTTTTATTAAAAGAAATCCAGCAGAGAAGAATGAAGCTTTTCTTCTAGGCGTTGGTGCTTTAAAAAGAACAATCTTGAAATCAGAAGGCTGTAGATTCCCCGCTTATATGCCTATTGTCCAGGTGTGTAGTAGGCTATACCATCAGGATTTGTGTAAATAACACTCTATGGTGTTCATATGACAATGAAATCGCCTCATGACACATTTCTCAGAATGTATCTCAGTAAGCAACACATGGCTATGTTTCTCTATAAGCTATAATATACAATGTAGATACATACAGAGATACACATCTGTAAGACATTTTTCTGAAGCTATTTATTTTGGATTAGTGCTTCCTCTTTTTGGAAAATGGCCCTTCTCCCTCTGATTTAACATAAGATCCAAATATAAACCATCCATAACCAGAGTGATTGCTTGAGAATGCTACCCAACACGCACTGGGTAATCCTAGTTTCTCATCTCTCCTGACTGTAGTGATTGCAACAGGAATGACTCAAATCAGGTCAGTCTTTTCCCAGATTTTTCAAATTGAAATTAAGTTGTGACAAAGCTGAGAAGATACAGGCCTAGGAAATCCTGGCAGCCATAGTTCATCCAAGCTCAGTGGAAAAGAATAAGAATGACATGGTTACTGCTAATGGCATTCTTCTGACCTCTGAAACCCAGTTGCAATACTACCATTCCAGAAATTTGGTTCCATGAGACAACACATTTCTTTGTGCTATTTGCCTTTGCTGTTCATATTGGCTCTCGTTATTTACAACAAAACACATCAAGGTGAGCTTACCTAGTAGCTAGAATCATCTCCATTGTGAAGCTGAGTCAGATTATCTCATCTTTTTACATGTAGCTGACAACATTCTGTTCAGTTAGTCATGAAGGATACACAGGGTATGAGTGTGCATGTGGCTAGTGATTAGTCTCGGTGATTTCAAAAGAGCTTTTGAGTTAATTATTCTAATTATTAATTTTCTTTTTCTTTTCTTTTTTTTTTTTTTTAAGACAGAGTCTCAATTCGTCACCCTTGGTAGAGTGCCCTGACATCATAGTTCACAGCAACCTCCAACTCTTGGGCCCAAGTGATCCTCTTGCCTCAGCCTCCCAAGTAGCTGGGACTTCAGGCCCTCACCACAACACCTGGCTATTTTTTAGAGCCAGGGGTCTTGCTCTTGGTCAGGCTGGTCTCGAACTTATGAGCTTAAACTTTAAATATGTGTATCAGGTTGAAAACTCAAGAGCTAAGAATGCAAATCGAAAGTTAGACAAAGCAGAAGAGTAACATACCCCATCCCCAACAATAAAGATTGGAACTAGGAAAGGTAAGGATACTATAAACGGAGAATAATACTGAAAAAAAAAAGGTGGGGAGGGGGATGATAACCAATACTGAAAGTAGTTTCTTTGAAAAGGTGTGATAAAGAGACTTAATGGTAAATTAGATTAAAAGGAGATTTTTTTTTTTTTCCTATAGTTGTCTTTCCCATTTCTGCTTGTTTTACCTATTATGTCAGGGTTCTATATTACAATCAACAGAAACCATCTGACTAAAGAAAAGGGAATTTATTGGAGTGAACCTGAGCTGGTGGGCAGAAACCAAGCAAGTGCCAGTGTCAAGGAAGAGAAAGCAATGGGCCTGTTAGTGCTTTCTGACATGTTTTTGTCCTCACCCCATCAGCTTAGGGTTCAGAGTCCTTGCAGAAAGTATACAGTTGGTCAGGGTTAGGTCACACTCTTAGTTCTTTTGGCTTCTGTAATTTCTCTTTCTTTGAGGCAGTTCTTTGTCACCCATACATAGTTCACAGCAACCTCAAACTTCAGCACAAACAATCCTATCGCCTCAGCTTCCCAAGTGGCTGGGACTACAGGTGGCCACTACAATGCCTGGCTATTTTTAGAGACAGGATCTTGCTTTTGCCAGGCTGGTCTCAAACTCCTGAGCTCAGGCAATCCACCTGCCTTGGTCTCCCAGAGTGCTAAGATTATAGTCGTGAGCCACTATGCTTGGCCCATTGGCTTCTTGTCATTGAAGGCAGCATCTGGAATTCTTTTGTGATGGTTGAATAGGTAGCAATTGATAGTCATTGCAGTTCACTCTTAGCTGATCTGTTTCTGCACATACCTTTCCTTTCATAATTAAGTTTCCAACAGTATTCTCATGTAATAATGTAGCCATCATTTACTATATCCAATACTAAGGTCAGGACCTTCACATTATGTTCATTCTTCCAGTTTTACCACAACCCCTTACTGATAACTCTGCAAATTATAGTAGCATTTTAATGTGTTTTAAGATATAGGACTGGAAAGAGATGGGAAATTTGTTAAAATACATGTTATATGTGAGAGCAAGAAAATAACATATTACTTACACTGTTTTACTTAAGCACTTGGTCATTAGATCTTCCTTTCTGTACATACGTTCTTTTTTATCTTTGCCTTAACTACTACCTTGTCTAGTTAGGTTTCTTCCCTGATACAGTGACCAAAGTTTTATTTCTGACCCACTAAGCTCTTGTTAGTTCATCTTTCACCACCATATATTTTAGTATAAAAATAGAGAATTCTGTTATCCTCCCATGTGCTTCCATGATCTCATTGTGTGACAGCTTTTGTATTATTAATACAATATTAAAGCACCCCCAACTGCTATCCTTCCTCTTGCACAGAGAAGAAACCAAAACACCACCACCACAACACCAACTAATATGATGACTGTCTTTTTTTGCCTGATTATCCATGACATAAAGAATTTAAAACTACCATGTGGTAGTTTGAATTTCCGATTCTTTTGAACTAAATTTTTTAACTCCTTTCTTAAATACTGTAACCTTTAAAACAGCGAGTCCAGAGGAACAGAAAACAAAAGGTTTAAGAGTGGGTCATTGACTTGTGCGGTGGCTGATGCCTGTATCCTACCTCTTGGCCTACCTCTGGGAGGCCAACGCAGGTGGATCACCTGATCTCATGAGTTCGAGACAAGCCTGAGCAAGAGCGAGACCCCATCTCTAAAAATAGCTGGGTGTTGTGGCAGGCCCCCGCATTCCCAGCTACTCAGGAGGCTGAGGCAAGAGGATTGCTTGAGCCCAAGAGTTTGAGGTTACTGTGAGATACAATGCCAGGGCACTCTACTGTGGGTGACAAAGTAAGACTCAAAAAAAAAAAAAGGGGTCTTTGAGTATAATGAGGCATTAGACAAATGTCAACCTCTTTTTTCTTGAACCCATCTAATACAGGTATGAAAGAAAAAGCATCAAAATCAGCTATTGGAGTGGTGCCCGTGGCTCAGCAGGTAGGGCGCGAGCCACATACACCCAGGCTGGAGGGTTTGAACCTAGCCTGGGCCAGCTAACCAACAATGACAACTGCAACAAAAAAATGGCCGGGTGTTGTGAGTAGCACCTATAGTCCCAGCTACTTGGGAGGCTGAAGCAAGTGAATCACTTAAGCTCAAGAGTTGGAGGTTGCTGTGAGCTGTGATGTCACAGCACTACCAAGGGTGACATAGTGAGACTGTATCTCAAAAAAAAAAAAAAAATCAGCTGTTGGATAAAAACACATTGCATCCAGAAGAATCCCGACTTTAAGTGTTATCCTCAGCTGGCTTCAGGAACTCTTCAACTTGTAAGTCTTAAGTAGATCATTCCAGTGTTTGGAAACAGCCTCTGATAAGGTACATGATAAGAGAGAGGTCTGCAAAACCAGAATTGAGCATATTATCTTACCTATTTGGGTAATAAGTTGGGTAGAGTAATGTTGGAACCCAAGATAATTTAATTATTCAGTAAATTCATAGATAGTGTTGCCACTAGAGACAAGGAGGACAAATGTACGTATCATGTCTACTAACTGGGGCAAAGCTGCTAAGATGCTAACTTTTCTATTGCAGTCAATTGGCTATCAGATAACTGGCTAATCCTCCATGATGTGACACAATAAGCAGGGCTCTTTTACCAAGGACCCATCAACATGGGCTACGTTTGCACCAAAACTGTAAAGAAGGTGGCCCCGTCATCATGGACAAGTACTACACGCGTATGGGCAACGACTTTGACAAAAACAAGCACATGTACGAGGCGATCGCCATCATTCCCAGCAAGAAGCTGTGCAACAAGATAGCGGGCTGTCACACAGCTGATGAAACAGATACAGAGGGGCCCAGTAAAAGGCATCTCCATGAAGCCACAGGAGGGGAGAGAGAAGAGAGACACTTGTTTCTGAGGTCTCAGGCCTGGATAAAGAGATCATTGAAGTAGATCCTGACACTAAGGAAATGCTGAAGCTTGTGGCGTTTGGCAGTCTGTCCAACCTCCAGGTCACTCAGCTTACGGTTGGGATGAATTTCAAAACATCACATGGAACTGTTTGAATCTATCCACTGTGCTGTAATTTTTTTTTTTTTTTTTTAAGACAGAGCCTCAAGCTGTCACCCTGGATAGAGTGCTGTGGCATAACAGCTCACAACAACCTCCAATTCCTGGGCTCAAGCGAGTCTCTTGCCTCCGCCTCCCAAGTAGCTGGGACTACAGGGGCCCACCACAACGTCTGGCCATTTTTTTGGTTGCAGCTGTCATGGTTGTTTGGCGGGCCCAGGCTGGATTTGAACCCGCCAGCTCAGGTGTACGTGGCTGATGCCTTAGCCCGTTGAGCCTGTGCTATAACATTTTAATAATTATATCTGGGACAACAACAGCCACCAAGAAAAAAAAGAAAGGGCTCTTTTTGACAGCAAATGAGAGCATACCCACTACTGGGGAGAGAGTAGGAAGTGGTGGGGTAGGAGTAGGGTGGCAGAGACAGAAAGGCTATAGTAGCTAAGGAAGCCTCTGAAAGTGCAACTCTTTCTGAAGACTCCACCCTGCCATCCTGGCAAGTTTTGTTCCCATTAAGCAATGTTTATTGCAGCCCAATTCACAATTGCCAGGTGGTGGAAGCAACCCAAATGCCCATCGACCCATGAATGCATTAACGAACTGTGGCATACACATATCATGGAATACTATTCAGTCATAAGAAAAGATGGAGACTTTACATCTATTATGTTTTATCTGGATGGAGTTGAAAAACTTTCTTCTTTAAAGTATCTCAAGAATGGAAAAAACAATTCAAGATACTAGATACTAATATGAAACTAATATACAAACAATTACATGCCCATGAGAATGATCAAACACAAATATAGTCTAGCAAGGGGTGGGGAGGAGGGATTTCACCTAATATGCACAATGTGAGGTGTTCAACGTGGCCCTCTGGGTGAAGGACTCTTCTACAACTTGAAATTTACCTTGTAAATGAGAACAATGTAACCTAAAAATTTGTACTCTCAAATTAATTTGGAATTCAAAAAAAGCATTGCTGGGCATGGTGGCTCATGCCTATAATCCTATTGCTCTGGGAGGCTGAGGTGGGTGGATTGCCTGAGCTCAGAGGTTCCACACCAGCCTGAGCAAGAGTGAGACAATGTCTCTACCAAAAAAAAAGCCAGACGTGGTGGGTGCCTGTAGTCCCAGCTACTTGGGAGGCTAGGGGCAAGAGAATCACTAAAGGAAGAAAAGAAAAAATAAAACTTTTAAGATGAGTGAAAGCCAGTTGAAAGCAAAAGTCAAGGGAAAAAACAGCATTGGCTTGTCAGTAACATCACTAGTATAGAATATAGATTATTTTGTATACCTGATTATTAGTATAGAACATCACTAGTATAGAATATAGATTATTTTGTATACCTGATTATTCAGAACTTATTTATAGTGAGGGCTTTGTTGTAAGCATTCACATAGCTCAGAAATATTCTTTTACATTCTGGATCCATTTTAAGGGACCCATCTATATACCTCTTACCAACCTTTCTGAAGTTGGCAGCAATTCTTTTCCAAGCCTCTGACAACCCTGCTAATTTGCTAGTTCACTCTCCATGAATATGCATAATCTATTTAATACCACATTTCCTCTACCCAAAGGAACAACAATATGAACTGCTTGAAGTTTGCTCTGAGAATTATCTTGCTTTCCTTTGCTGCCATAGAGCAGAGGGTTTAATCCACCTCCTCCCCCCCACATGCCACATTTTTTGGCTAGTAGTAACATATTACAAAGAACTATATATAAATTGGGCTTGAGTTTTTTCCAACATTGGTTGATTATCCATACTAAACTCTTAGTGGGCTGGGCAGCGAGCTGAATGAAGAGAAGCAGCATGATAGAAGAAAGCAGTGTGGGAATGTGATCACACAACTTAGTTGTGCCTTTAAGAGC
The DNA here is from genome assembly GCA_963573935.1 of Arctocebus calabarensis. Classification (NCBI taxonomy): domain Eukaryota; kingdom Metazoa; phylum Chordata; class Mammalia; order Primates; family Lorisidae; genus Arctocebus; species Arctocebus calabarensis. Next base: position 13,493 of record CAUYON010035349.1, read on the forward strand.
CGCTCAGAACTCTTGAGTGATGGAATTCAAAGGGAACAACTATGTCAGCCCTTCTCAACTAAGGGCGATTGTGCTTTCCAGGGGTAAATTTAGCAATTGAGCTAAACATTTAGTAGATGTTTGAGGATGTTTTTGATTGTCACAAGTTGAGGATGCTACTGGCAACTAGTTGAAAGGCAGAGATGCTTCTACAATGCACAAGAGAGCTCCGAATCAGAAAGAATCCCATCCAAAATGTCAACAGTGCTGAAGTTGATCTCTGTTCATGACAAGAAGAATCAGATGACATCGGGTTCATAATGGACAACTGAGATAATAACAGGATTACCTGTAGTTGCAAGATGAGGTGTTCATTCTTCACGAGGGCTCTTTGTTTCTCAACGTAAAAGAGTTACTAGCTTAAGAGGACTTGTCTCTGCCAGTACCCTGTGGGCCTCTGCCTGGCAAGGTCTGCCAAAGACACTGATTTTGAACTACAATGACCATGTATATTAACAAAGTTCCCCACATGATATTGCTTCCAGCCAAAGCAGCTGAAGTTCTAATTAAAAATACAGGGGCTGGGCGCAGCCGCTCACACCTGTAATCCTAGCACTCTGGAAGGCTGGGGCAGGTGGATAGCCTGAGCTCACTAGTTCGAGACCATCCTGAGCAAGAGTGAAACCCCATCTCTAAAACTAGCTGGGCAGGCACCTGCAGTCCCAGCTACTTGAGAGGCTGAGGCAAGAGAGCTGAGGTTGCTGTGAGCTATGACACTACAGCACTCAACTTGGGGTAAAAAAGTGAGACCCTGTCTCAAAAAAAAAAAATACAAAATGTTTGCTTCCATCTCCATAGGCACCTTTTTTTGTGCTCAAGGGAAAAATACTTTCATAAGATCACACAAGAGCAAGTACACTCCTGGCGCCAGGTAAGGAGTTCTGCTGTACTCTGGTATTACATTATTAGAGTGCAGGTGTATATTTTTCAGGCTTGCTTCCTTAGGGCTGGGCTAGGAAAGTTGCTAAAGGATGTCCAAAGATTTCTATCTTTAGACATATCCATATTAATTCCATCTCTCTAAGCAGATAATTATTAATACCACACAACATAGTTTTATTCGTAACACTTGAAGCCCTTAAATTTTTATTGTCTTTTCTCTGGATTTCTATAAAGTAGAATAAACCTAGAATGAAAAACTTCCTAAATTTAACAAATCAAACTTGTTAAAACCCACTATCAAATATATGTATACCTATTATGATATTGTTATTTAGATTAGACTTTCTGAAAAAGGTAATTTCAGGTATATTTCCAGTATTTTTCAACTGTATTTTGCTATAATTTAAACTATATCTATTAAATTGATACATGAGTCATAAAAGTTTTGGGATACACAACAATCAAGAAACGTTAAATCCATGCAGATGGACACAAATGAAGCCATGGGAGGAGCCACATCGTAAGCTGAGCAAGCGGACACTTGTACAGGTGAGTCAGAAAGGATGCTGCCGGCTGTGTTTCTCAGAAGTAAAACATGGGCCTGAACACAATCTCTCCCAGACCTTTCATAGTTACCTACATATAATATAATAACAACCACAATTGCAACACAGCTATTCCTGAGTATCTTTTATGCTAAATCAAAAGAATAATGTGACATACAGTGATAGTTTAAAGATATGTTATTTAAAAATTTACTTCATCTTAGAATCATGGTTTATCTTTCTTAATTTATTTGGTGTTTAATGAGTTTACAATTTTACAAAGGTAAAATAAGAGATATAAAAAACCAGAATTTATAAAGAGTTACTGTATTCCAACTATAGAATGAGTATAAACTTTGAAACAAGATGAACGTGGGTTTGCTTCTCATTTCTGCCTTTTATTAGCAGAAAAATCTTTATAATTCTTGAAATAAGGTAGTGTTAGCCATTCAACTTTGTTCTTCTTCAGAGCTATTTTAGTTACCTTTATTTGTATATAAAATTTAGAATAAACTTGTCCATTTCTACAAAAACAATTTCCACTGGATTTTGATTTAAATTGCCTTGGGTCTACAGATTAACTTTGGAAGAATCAACATCTTAATATATTCAGTATTCTGACCCATGAGCAAGGTACATATCTTACTTAGGTCTTATAAATATCTTATATTCAGTGTAGACAGAGGTCTTTCACATTTTTGTTAGCTTTATCTCCAAATCATCCATACTTTTGCTGCTGTTGTAAATCACATATTTTAAATATCAATTTTCAAATGTTCATTGATTAATAGTTTTATGAAATAAAATTCCTTTGGCATGCTAGTCTCATATCCCATATCCTTGCCAAACCAAGCTCACTTATTAATTCTAGTAGCTTTTTGGGTAGATTTCATTAGATTTCCTATACAGATTATCTATCATGTCATTTATGAATAAAGATACTTTTACTTATCTTTTTCCAACTGGGACTTCTTTTTTTTTTTTTCCTCACCTGAATACTCTGGGTAGAAGTTTTACAACACTGAATATAGGTGGTAAGAGTGAACTTTCCTTTCTAGTTCTTGACTTTAAGGAGAAAGAATTCAGTATTTTATCATCAGGTATTATGTAAGATTCTTTATGTTCCCTTTTTTTCCTTGTAGAGACTTTTATCAGAAATATATGTTAGATTTTGCCAGCTTTTTCCTTTCTTTTTTTTTAGTTTTTCAGTATGATGAATTACATTGATCAATTTTTAAGTGTTGAGTCAACTTTGTTTTCCTGGAATAAGTCTCACTTGGTCATAATGTTTTATTCTTTTGATATAATACTGAATTCAATTTGCTAAAATTTATTTAGAACTTTTGCATTTAAATTTGTCAGGGAAGTTGTTGTACATGTAGTTTTGTTTTCTTTGCTCTTTGACTGGGCTGGAATGCACTGGCATAATCACGGATCACTACCAACCTCAAACTCCTGGGCTCAAGTCAGTCTCCTAAGTAGCTGATGTTACAGGTGCACACCACCATGTCTGCCAAAGGTTTATCAATTTCATTTCCTTTTTCAAAAAAACAACTTTTTGTTTCATTAATTTTCTGAATGATTTGTTTTCAATTTCATTCATCTCTGATTTAATTTTAGTTATTTCTTTCTGTCTGCTGGGTTTGGAATTAGTTTGTTTTTTTGCCGTTTCCATAGGATGGTTCATGAGTTTGTTGATGTGCTCTCTTTCTGTTTTTTGAATGTAGGCATCTAGTGTGATAAATTTGTCTCTTAAGGCTGCTTTTGCTGTATACCACAGATTTTGGTAACTTGTGTCTTCATTTGAGGAATTTAACAATTTCATCCTTTATCTCTTCCTGAACCCAACTATCATTCAGCATAAGGTTGTTTTGTTTCCAAGTCCTTCTGTGGAGATGAACATTTTTGATGGAGTTGAGTTCCACCTTTATTACCTTGTGGTCTGACAAGGTATAAGGCATAATTTCTACTCTTTTAATTGAGGTGAAGTTTGATTTGTATCCTAGGATGTGGTCAGTTTGGGAGTATGTACTATGGTCTGATGAGAAAAATGATATTCTTTAGCTTTGGGATGGTGTGTTCTGTGCATATCTATTAATCCCACTTATTTTAGGGTCACAGTTAAGTCTTTTGTATCTTTGTTGAGTTGCTATTTAGAGGATCTGTCCTGTTCAGTCAGAGGGATATTAAAGTCCCCGGAGATTATGGTGTTATGGGATATCATAATGCTGGGACCCATCAAGGTCTGTTTCATAAATCTGGGAGCATTTAAGTTGGGTGCATATTTAAAATTGAAATGTCTTCCAGTTGTATTGTTCCTTTGACTAGTATAAAGTTTCCATCTTTGTCTTTCTTAACTTTAGTTGCTTTAAATCCTCTTGTATCTGAAAATAAGATCGGAACCCCTCCTTTTCTCTGATTTTCATTTGCTTGAAATACTTTTCTCTATCCCTTAACCTGGGTCTTGATTTGTCCTTCAAGGCCAAGTGTGTCTCCTGGAGACAGCATATGAATGGCTTGTGCTTTTTTATCCAGTCAGCCAGCCTGTGCCTCTTCAGTGATTAATTCAGTTTATTGACATTTACTGAGATAATTAATAAGTGTGTTGGAGTTCTATTCATCTTATTTTGTGAGAGTCCATTGTGTAGTTTTATCCTTTATGCCACTGTGGAAGCTAAGTGTTAACTTTTAGCATCTGGGTATTTACTTTTCTGGTGGTCCATTGTGATAGTGTTGAGAATAGGTCTAACTATTTTCTGTAGAGTATTTTCTTGTTGTGGCAAATTTCTTCAGTGTTTGTATATCTGCAAAAGATTTGATTTCTCCATCAATTTTGAAGCTTCTTTTAGCTGGATATAGAATTCTGGGCTGAAAATTGTTTTGTTTAAGGATATTAAAGGTGGATGATGATGCTCTTCTGGCTTGGAAGATTTCAGTTGAAAAGTCTGCTGTCATCCTAATGGCTCTGCCTCTGTAGGTCACTTGTCACTTACTCCTGAAAGCTTGTAGAATTTTTTCTTTCATTTTGACTTTGGATAAGTTTCATAACAATGTGTCTTGGAGAGGCTCTGTTTGAGTTTAGATGATCCAGGATATGATATCATATGAAAGGAATTGTAGGAGTCTTTAGTAAAACTTGGGAAATTTTCATTTATGATAGTGTCCAGTAGGGCTCCCATTCCTTTGGGAAAATCTTCCCCTTTAGGAATCCCTACTATTCATATGTTTGAATGCTTCATAGAGTCTAATAGTTCTCTAAGTGACCATTCTGCTTTCTCTCTCTTCTTTTCTGCCTCTTTGACTACCTGAGTTAACTTGAAAACTTTATCCTCTAGCTCTCAGGTTCTTTCTTCTTCATGGTCTAACCTATTTTTGATACTTTCTACTGCATCTTTACACTCCCTGATTGTATCTTTCATTTCCTTAAGCTCTGCCATATCCTTTCTATATCCTATATATCTCTTGTCTGACTTTTGGTTCTGTCTTTCCACTTTCTCATTTATTTCTTTTATTGTCTATATCATCCATATTTTAAATTCCCTTTCTGTCAAGTCCATTAGTTCTTTATAGGTGGAATCTTCTCCAATAACTGCTCATGGTCCTTTGGAAGAGTTTTTCTGTTTTCATTTTTCATGTTGCCTGAATTATTCTGTTGGTTCCTCCTCATGTGTTCTTTCTTGTTCACCACCTTATTCTCCTTTTTCCTTCTCACTTTATCCTGTGCTTTCAATTACCTTGTCTCAGAGCTTAGGTATTAAAGTGGCTTCAGCCTGAGCAAAGCCAAACTCTTCCTTCTGGCCATGAAACAGGAGTCCTTGCTCTTGGTGACAATATGTTTGCAACGTGTCTCTGGGTCACCAGGTGGTGCTGTCTTTCTTTTAGGATACAGAGAGCACAGCCAGCAACCTCTATGGTCTTTATTCCAAAATTAGTTGCCTTTGGTGACCCCCTGCTTGTTTCCTCAGCATTCAGACCCTGCCCGGTTGGGATCTTAAAGCTCACAAGAATCTTTAGGGGTGTTTTACAGTGCCCCCTGACTCCAGTTCTTATAGGGTGCGGGAGTACCTTAGCCTGTCTCAAGACTAGAGTTCTGATCCTGGCAGGCAGAATTAAGACCTTCTCATGACTTTCCTCAGTGGCAGCCTGCTGGCCTCTGAGACATTCTCAGTATGGCTGCCAGGCCAGCCACCAAACCTATGGCCAAACCATTCCAACTGGCATTCAATCTGGTTTCTGTATACTGTTCAAGTCTGCCCACTCTTCCAAGCTTTCCACTCAATATGCAGCTTCCCCCCAAAACTGAAAGCTCCAGAAAGACTTCCTCCCATCCTGGGCCTCTGTGTGTGTGTGTGTGTGTGTAGGGGGGGTGAGCAACTGATCTCAGTTGGTCACAATCAGTTGCCTAATTCTTCAGATTTCCACCACTGCACATCACATGCTGTATCCAGCTCACCACCTTCTCGCTGTGCTCTCTGAACTATGACTCTGCGTAAGGTCCCCATGCCAGGTATGGCGTATCTGGGTTCTCTCTTTTTTCCCAGTCATTCTAGAAGATCTCAGGTAAATGATTCTTCTTGTCTGCCATCTTGCTCTGCCCCTACAGCAGTGATTTCAATAAAGCCATGGCACACCGTAAGAGGGTCTTAGGTGTGCTGTGAAAAATGTTAAAAATAATTAATTAAATTATTTCTAAAGAAGTTCAAAGCATAGTAAACATATACTTTTCTTTGGCTCTTTTTTTGATCAACATAATTTAAGTGTGCCATGGAAGTTTAACTATAGATTTAAGTATGCCTTGAGATTAAAAAAAGATTGAAAATCACTGTTCTAAAGAATCTTGTGGATTCCTTTTTATGTGCACAATACCTAGGCTGAAGCTAACACATAGCAGGTGCTCAGTTATTTTTTGTTGGTGTTAGTCAAATTTTAGCCTTAAAATAAATTACCATCTTAAAATCTGTGAGCACAACTTTACATTTCAAAAAGATAGTACTTTACATATCTATTAATATACTTTAGTAGATACCAGAAAAGTGGTTACTACTAGGCAAATTATAATCAATTATAATTCTTATGTGCAAATCTGTCTAAGGTGAAACTCAGTATACTGAATCTAAAAAATGCATTGACAGTATAATTTTCCATTTTGTATTAAATACATCTAATGCATTTAATCCATTTTGCATTAAATACATGCTTATATTGTTGGATGTTAATTTCTATTGATGCAAAATATAAAGTGCATGACATTTATTCTACATCAATTTTTATATGAAATTACACTTTCAGATTGAGCAAATTTCCATTTGTATTCAGATTCAGAGAAACAAACTGAGAGTCATACTTAATTATCATGTAGGCATCCAATAAAAACATAATTTTATATAACTGATAGAGTAAATTATTTTAAATGGAAGGACTTACAAGAATGAATCTCAGAAAATATTTCTAAAAACCTTTCCTGATAAACAAATTTTTATAATTGGTCTCATGGCAGGTATGTAAGTCTACAGACATAAAAAATGAAAAGGAATCATGGAAGTGTAATTTATCAATAGTTCAATCAAAATTATCAATAGTTCCTGTTAATAAGTATTATGAAGCACAAAAATATTTCTACACACCAGAGATACCCTTTGAGGAGTATCTGAATAGCAGGTAATTTGTGATAGGAAATAATAAAGCAAACTAAAAGACCAATAACATATGGCACTGAAAACACTATGGAATATTATATAGCACTTTAAAAAGTGATGACTGTCAAAGGAATAACCTAGGAATATTATAACATTAAATAAAAAAGCAAGATAAAAAATGTACTGTTTTGATTTAATGAAGAATTTAAAAATTATATTAAAAACTAGGAATAGTAGTAGCTACTTATAGTTTTTGTGAGGATTAAACAAGATTGGGTGTGAAATTCTCTAGCACGTACTCTTTCCGTAGAAACAGATTAAGAGAAGGGTGGCCTCCCTATCTAGCAATCAGAGTTGCTTTTTATTATTGTCAGAAAAAAATAACAAAAATCCATCACTGTATGCTATATATACTCAAATTCTGAAGCTCTGTTCATATACGTGTTCTGGGATATTCACTAAGGAATTGTTTTAATAGCAAACAGCAGGGAATCAAATGATAACAGAAGTTTGAGTAAATATATTTTGTTCATCTATATAATGGAATACTAGGCAGTCCTTAATTAAAAAGAATGAGGTAGATCTGTAGGTACTAAAGCGGAAGATATCAATAATATAGTTGCAAATGAAAGCTAAATTGCTAAATGAAATACATTATATAATCCTGGCTTGGTCAAATATGGAATAAAAACAGAAACTCTTAATGTTTTATATACATGAATCTGATAACAATATTCTTTTAAGGAGAGAACAGGTGACATATGACTGAATCTCTGGTCTAGAAATCAGGAAAACAAACTAACGTATGCAACTGTTTTTAGATTTTAATGTTTAAAACAATAACATAGTCCAGATGCCTTTACCTCTAGCGTTGCAAAACATTAGTAATTAATTAAGAATAATAGAGTATCTGTCAAGAAATACCCTTAGGCTAATTTATGATATTAGATGCTATGGTATCTCAGAAACAAAGGCTGAAATGTAAAGTTTCTTGAACAGTCCTCCTGGTCAAAGTGTTTTTGGATGCCTAAGACCTTGGATCATGCTGTACAAAATTTGTGCATCTAAGGATGTGATTTATGATGAATACATGTTTTTGTTCTGGGGTGGGAAGGGCTGGGGCCTATGTGACTGGCCCACAATAAAAACCCTGGACCTCAAGGCTCAGGTGAGCTTCCTGGGTTGACAAGACTTCACACATGGCCAGGTGTGGTGGCTCATGCCTGTAATCTAAACATCCTGGGAGTCTGAGTCTGAGGATCTGAGGGTAGATCACTTGAGCTCAGGAGATCCAAACCAATCTGAGCAAGAGTGAGATAACTCAAAAAATAGAAAAATTAGCCAGGATTTGGGGTAGGCACCTGTAGTCCCAGCTACCTGGGCAGCTGAGGCAAGAAGATAGCTTGAACCCAGGGGTTTGAGGTTGCTTTGAGCTATACCGCCATGGCACTCTACCAGGGAAACAGGGTGAGCTTTGTCTCATTAAAAAAAAAAAGGCTCGGCGCCTGTGGCTCAAGGGGCTGAGGCACCAGCCACGTACACCTGAGCTGGCGGGTTCAAATCCAGCCCGGGCCCGCCAAACAACAATGGTGGCTGCAACCAAAAAATGGCCGGGCGTTGCGGTGGGTGCCTGTAGTCCCAGCTACTTGGGAGGCAGAGACAGGAGACTTGCTTGAGCCCAGGAATTGGAGGTTGCTGTGAGCTGTGATGCCACTGAACTCTATCCAGGATGACAGCTTGAGGCTCTGTCTCAAAAACAAAAAAAAAGACTTCACACATGTTGTCATACATCATTCCTGGAAGAACCACTAAGGCTGAAACTCTGCTGAGAAGGGACACCTGGAAGCTTGCCTTTTCTCTTTGTTGATTTTGGTCTATATCCTTTCATTGTAATATGTGTAACAGTGTGTATAATGGCTTTTGAGTCCTTCTAATAAATCACTAAGCTTGAGGGTGGTGTTGAGGACCTGATACTGGAACAAAATGAACATTTATCAAAAGTGTGGTTACTCTTGTCTTCCTGGGACCTCCATAAGTGTTAAACTGTCCTTCTTCCAAATGACAAGTTCTGTTAGATTCTTGTACACCTGCCCACAGGTCCTTAGTGATAAGGGTGCCAGTGCTGGAAGGTGATTTAATCTAACCACCTCATGCTATAAATGAGAAAATTAAGGTTGAGAAGTTCTTTTCAATGATCTCTGTGCATCTGGGTGTCAACTCAAATTGGGTTAAGTTGATTCTTCCTTTATGTTCCTATCACAGAAGCCCAGGATAATTCTCTGGCTAAGTAATTGTATAAGCATGGTTTCACTTGCAGCTTTCCCCAGTAGGTCTATGCTTCTATCCTGGGCTGCCTGGAGCCCTGGTATTGAGCCTTGATCAGTATGGGGATGGAATATACTAGCTAGTGATTTCTAATCTAATGTGCTCTTTGAAATCCAAAACTTCCCTGGAAGTATTCTGTACCAACTTCTCTGCTGATTGATAGTTTTGATTTTTAGACTTGATCACACAGCCTTGTTTGTACTAGGTGATAAGTGCAGTATAAAAGACTCGTTGGTAAATGTATGCCTTCTGTATATTAGTTTCCTAAGGCTATTCTAAGAAATTACCACAAATCTAATGACTTGAAGCAATAGAAATTTATCATAGTTCTGGAGGCCTGAAGTCCAGAATTAAGATCCCAGCAGGGCTGTTCTCTCTTCAAAGTTTCCTGGAGAGATTCTTCCTTGCCTCCTCCAGCTTCTGGTAGCTTCTGGCTTTCCTTGGATTGTAGAAGTACCATTCCAATCTCTGTCATTACATCATCTTCTCCTCTGTGTGTCCTTTTCTGTCTTTTGTAAAGATTTTCTCATTGAATTTAGGACCCAGCCTAATCCAAAATGACCTCATATCAATGCTTACTTAATTTACATCTGCGAAGATCCTATTTCTAAATAACATCACACTCTAAGGTTCTGAATTTTGAGGGGCTGTATATTCAACCCACTACTCTCAGCTTCCCTGACAGCAAGATTTTTTGCCCATGTTTTGTCAGTTTGCATCCTGAAAATGAAGGACATTTTTGTGACCAAGAAAGGATCCGAAACCACACCTAGATGTTTTAATGTTCCTAGCGTTTTTCTTTGTTTTCTTGCTCCTGCTGCCATGAGCTTTTTTGCCTGTTATAAATATTTTGGGAGTTGACCTTGTTAGAGTTCCACAAGTCCTTTGAATTTTTCCACCCAGTGTAAGTTGTTGGAGGTTTGCAGTTTTGCTTTCATTAGTCTTGGTGGTTTTTGTTTGTTTGTTTTGTTTTTTGAGATAAACGTCTCACTTTGACACATAGGTTAGAGTCCCATGGTGGTGTCAGTTTAGCTCACAGCAACCTCAAAATCCTGGGTTCAGGCTACCTTCTTGCCTCAGCCTCCTGAGTGGGTGGGACTGTAGGCCCACACAACACCCAGCTAATTTTCCTATTTTTTAGTAGAGATGAGGTCTGACTCTTGCTCAGGTTGGTCTCAAACTCCTGAGCTCAGGTAATCCTCCTGTCAAAGTCTCCCAGAGTGCCAGGATTATAGGTGTGAGCCACCGCACCAGTCTTGTCTTAATTATTTTATTTTCCAATGATGTCACCTTGATTTTGAATCTTTCCTGTGTTGGTGGAAAAAGCATTTGGTTTTAGACTGTGAAACCTATTGCTAATCCTAGTCTATAACAATAAAAGGCATGAGATATTAAGCAAATCATTTGAATTTCAGGTTTCTGAGCTAAAAAGTGGTTTATATGAGTCTACATGATTATTGAAATCCCATCCTGGTTTAGTTTGGGTACCCTGAGAGCAGATGCCAAGACAGAATGAGAAATGTAAGAAATTTATTGGAGGGGGATGCATGTGAACGTTAAAGAGGTGAGAGGAGGGAGCAGAAGTAAACAGAGAGCAATACAGTCTGACCATGTGAAAGATGAAGGGAAAAGAACTAGAATTGATTAGTAAAAACCCCACACTTTAGCAAAGCTTTGACAAGCCTCAGAAAGGCCAATGGGGAGTCTTAGAACAAAGATTGAACTTTATAGGAGTCCTGTCTGTAGTGTACAGCAAGGACCAACAAATACTCCTGGTGAGAGCAGCCCAGGAGCAGTGTAACCTCAGCATGAACACTCATGAATACCATGGTCAGCTGGTGGGAATCAGCTAGCCACAAATCTCACAGCAGGTTCTATCTTGAAGGAGATACCAAATGGCGACCGCTAGGACTGCTACAATTCCTCAGATCTAAAATCTTGAGGTTATGAGCATTCATAAATGGCACACCACTAGGACTGCTACATAACCTCAGATCTAAAATCCTGAGGTTATGAGGATTCCTTTTTTTCATCTAAGAAAGACAGAAAGAAGGAAAGGGAGAAATAGGAAGAGAGAGAGAAGGAAAAAAGAATTGTCCTCAATTTCAGGCTCCCTCTCAATTTGAGCACCATAGGTCAGGTTTGCTGGGAAGCTGTGTTGGAAGTGTCCCTGCTTGCTTCAATTTGCACCTTCCCCCCTGAAGTACATTTATTTTTCTTCTCTCTCATGCTGAAACTCTGTCCAACACCTCCTTTCTTGTTCTTCTACTAGTGATCTGGTAGGTAACTTGTGAGAGCTAGCAGTACCATTTCATTTTCTCTCTTTTTTTTAAAGGAGTATGTCTTGACCTTGGCTGCATATTAGAATCATCTGGGGAGCCTAAAATTTTTCCAATGCTCAGGACATGGCCCAGACCATGTAAATCAGAATCCCCAGATATGATTATGATTATGGACCAAGCATAAATGTGTTTTGAGGCTCTGTAGGTGATCTGATGGGCCTGCTAGGTTAGAAGCTCTGCTGCAGAGGCTCATAGCCCAAGGGAAAGACAATGCACAGGCTAAACTCATAAAAACACCCTGACATCAGCATACTGGGTTTTTTGTTTGTTTGTTTTTTTATTTTTTTTTAAGACACACTTAGAAATAGGGGATGCCAATTTTTTTCAATAAGTGCAACCCAAAGTTCTTACAAACTATTTCCCACAGTTTATCATTTTATAGTCTGCCATGCAACAGATTCATACCCTGATTCTTCTTTTCTTAGTCATTAAACTATTATTTCCTACTGCTCGATTTAAGGGAAAGTTATTGTTCAATAATAATGAGGATTAAAAAATATTTGGGGGATAGAATTGATTTCTATAATGCTTTTTGTGTGCTTGGTATGGTATTTCTGAATTAAAGTGCTTTCCAGCAACATTGGACAGTTGTAGATGGGACTCATTTGTTTTTCTAGTATTATTGGACAGTTTTAGATGAGACTTGTTTGTTCAGTTTTATACAGTCCAGCACAAGATCCCTGCTATCAGATAAGACACATTTATACTCATTGATCTTCATTTAGTAAACAAGTATTTATTGTGATCCTGTGCTTGGGATTAGTCTCTTAAAGCTGAGTAAAAGAGGTTGGGTCTAACAATGTGGAGATGGTTAATAAATTTAGGTAACGTCCTTACATTGGATATAACTCTAACTTCCAAAGAGTAAGTTAGATATATACTTACAGCCATGGAATGTTTATCATGATATGCTTCTTAGGCATTTGTAGTTTATTTATTTAAAAACATTTTGTTTTAAAACAGGGTGTATGGGTCGGGTGCGGTGGTTGACACATGTAATCCCAGCACTTGAGAGGTTGAGGAGGGTGGATTGCCTGAGCTCACAAGTTCAAGACAAGCCTGAGCAAGAGCAAGACTCCATCTGAAAAAAATATTTGGGCATTGTGGCAGGTGCCTGTTGTCCCAGCTACTTGGGAGGCTGAAGCAAAAGAATCACTTAAGCCCAAGAGTTTGAAATTGCTATGAGATGTGACACCATGCCACTCTACTGAGGGTGACAAAGTAAGACTCTGTCTCAAATAAGTTTCCTTAAATAAACATAAATAAATAAGTAAAACAGGGTGTATGAATGTATAAGGATATTAAATAATGTAAGAGTTCGCACAAAACAATGGTTATACAGGGAGAGTGGGTTGACACTGTCAGAAGGAATCTTGCATATTTTTACACAACTTTTTTGTTTCTTTAGACAGAGTCTCACTTTGTCACCCTGGGTAGAGTGCTGTGGTGTCATAGCTCACAGCAAACTCAAACTGTTGGGGTCAAGTGATCCTCTTGCCTCAGCCTCCCAAGTAGCTGAGACTACAGTTACCTGCCACAGTGCCCAGCTAAGTTTAGACTCGCTCTTGCTCAGGCTGGTCTTGAACTCCTGAGCTGAAGCAATCCAGCTGCCTCAGCCTCCTCGAGTGCTGGGATTACAGGTGTGAGCCACTGCACCTGGCCCTATACAACTTTTTTTAAAGGCCAGTAAGTTTAGGATTTTCTGATATTTTTGAAAGTAAAAAGACATCTATAAAATAAGTCTATTTCTTTAAGGAACTGAGATATAATTTCAAGATATTTTTACATTCAAAGATGTTTTCCTGGCTTCCCTGCCCTCCCCCACCAAAATGCGCACGCGCACACACACACACACACACACACACACGTATAATTGAATAGACCTCATCCTTTCCTCCTACCCCTGCTTTTGTTTGAAATACTCTAGATTTTTTTTAAATGTTGAATTCTTCATAATGCAAACATATGAAATCAACTTATAGCAATCCAAGAAAAAATATTTCTCTCAGAAAGGAATTGGTTTATGCTGTTGTGGGGCTCCCTAGGTACTAAGAGATATCCTAAGGGATCTTCTGTATTCCAGCCATATTCTTCCTTATCTCCATTGTCCAGTAGCAACCCAGTTTCCACTTGATGGTCAGAACCCATCTCCCCAGGTCATATAGTAGCAACTTTGTTGAGTTAGAGACATGAAGAGCCTTAAGTGGCTGGGGGGAAGTCTTAACTTCTAGTTCAATGAAATCACTGTGTATTGGTCTCACACATTTGGGTGGACCGACCCGCCGCTACTGTGTAGCGGGTTTCAGGCCCGACTCGGCCTGTGACAGCAAGAGTCCTACTCCGGCTGACCCTGGGCCTTGGGAGCTTATCACCAGCGTCTGCGGAGGTGCAGAGGCTTCAGATCTAAGTGCAGGTCGAAAACTACAGGCACAAGCCATGGAAGCTGGGATGCGCTGGTGTTGGTATTTCACCTGAGTTACACCAACTGTCACTCTATATAGTTAAGATAAGAAAGCGCCTTGAGCAATAAGGTCAATACAGGGGTGCCAAAAAATGTATGCACACATTCTATGAAGCGAATATCACCTTGATCCCTAAACTAGGAAAAGACCCAATAACAAAAGAAAACACAGACCAATATCATTAATGAATATTGATGCAAAAATATTCACTAAGATGCTAACAAACAGAATCTAGCAACACATCAAACAAATTATACACCACGACCAAGTGGGCTTTATCCCAGGATCTCAAGGCTGGTTCAATATATGTAAATCCATAAATGTAATTTAGCACATAAACAAATTAAAAAATAAAGACCATATGACTCTCAATTGATGCAGAAATAGCTTTTGATAATATCCAGCATCCCTTCATGATCAGAATATCTAAGAAAATTGGTATAAAAGGGACATTACTTAAACTAATAGAGGCCATCTACAGCAAAACCACAGCCAATATCATATTGAATGGAGTTAAATTGAAATCATTTCTATTCAGATCATGAACCAGGCAAGGTTGCCCATTGTCTCCCTGCTCTTCAACATTGTAGTGGAAGTTTAAGCCTTTGAAATTAGGGAAGAAAAGGCAGTCAAGGGTATTCACATAGGATCAGAAGAGATTAAACTTTCACTTTTCTCAGATGATATGATTGTATATCTGGAAAACACCAGGGATTCTACTACGAAACTTTTAGAAGTGATCAAGGAATACAGCAGTGTCTCAGGCTACAAAATCAACACCCATAAATCTGTGGCCTTTATATATACCAATAATAGTCAAGCCAAAAAAATAGTCAAGGACTCTATCCCTTTCACAGTAGTACCAAAGAAGATTAACTATTTGGGAGTTTGTCTAACAAAGGACGTGAAAGATCTTTATAAAGATAACTATGAAACTCTAAGAAAAGAAATAGCTGAACATGTCAACAAATGTAAAAACATACCATGCTCATGGCTGGGAAGAATCAAAATTGTTAAAATGTCCATACTACCTAAAGCAATATACATTTTTAATGCAATTCTTATTAAAGCTCCATTGTCATATTTTAAAGATCTCGAAAAAATAATACTTTGTTTTATATGGAATCAGAAAAAAACCTTGAATAGCCAAGACATTACTCAGAAATAAAAACAGAGAAGGAGGAATCATGCTACCAGACCTGAGACTATACTATAAATCGATAGTGATCAAAACAGCATGGTACTGGCACAAAAATGGAGAGATAGATGTATGGAACAGAATAGAGAACCAAGAGATGAACCCAGCTACTTACTACTATTTGATCTTTGACAAGCCAATTAAAAACATTCAGTGGGGAAAAGATTCCCTATTTAACAAATGGTGCTGGGTGAACTGGCTGGCGACCTGTAGAAGACTGAAACTGGACCCACACCTTTCACCGTTAACCAACATAGACTCTCACTGGATCAAAGATTTAAACTTAAGACATGAAACTATAAAGATTCTAGAAGAAAGTGCAGGGAAAACTCGTGAAGGAATCGGCCTGGGTGAATTTTTTAGGCGGAGGACTCCCCAGGCAATTGAAGCAGTATCAAAAACACACTACTGGGACCTGATCAAACTAAAAAGCTTGTGCACTGCTATTTACACAGTGAGTGTTAGCAGGCAGACAGCCTTCAGAATGGGAGAAAATATTTGCAGGTTATGCCTCCAACAAAGGTTTAGTAACCAGAATCCACAGAGAACTCAAACGTATTAGCAACAAAAGGACAAGTAATCTCATCTCAGGGAGGGCAAAGGACTTGAAGAGAAGTCTAAAGAAGACAGGTGCACAGCCTACAGGCACATGAAAAAATGCTCACCATCCTTAATCATCAGAGAAATGCAAATCAAAACTACTTTAAGATATCATCTAACTCTAGTAAGATTAGCCCACATAACAAAATCCCAAAACCAGAGATGCTGGCGTGGATGTGGGGAAAAGGGAACACTTCTACATTGCTGGTGGCAATGCAAACTAATATATTTCTTTTGGAAGAATGTTTGGAGAATACTTAGAGATCTAAAAATAGACCTGCCATTTGATCCTATAATTCCTTTAATAGGAATATATCCAGAAGACCCAAAATCACAACACAATAAAGATATCTGTACCAGAATGTTTATTGCAGCCCAGTTCATAATTGCTAAATCGTGGAAGAAGCCCAAGTGCCCATTGACCCACGAATGGATTAATAAACTGTGGTACATGTATACCATGGAATACTATGCAGCCTTAAAGAAAGATGGAGACTTTACTTCTTTAGTGTTTACATGGATGGAACTGGAACATATTCTTTTTAGCAAAGTATCTCAAGAATGGAAGAAAAAGTATCCAATGTACTCAGCCCTACTATGAAGCTAATTTATAGCTTTCATATGAAGGCTAAAACCCAATTATAGCACAAGAATATGGGGAAAATGGCAAGGGAGGGGAGGGGGG